>CABHPR010115083.1:22681-38198 GCA_902168415.1 Peromyscus melanophrys | reverse complement strand
ACACACACACACACACACACACACACACACACACACACACACACACATTTTTAGCCTACCACCTCCAAGAAAGACGAGAAAACAAACCACCAACACACTGAGGGTTAAGGGCACATCTCCACCTTTAGTGCCTTTTCTACTCAAATTAAAGGCCTACACTCAAGTCTTGCCTGAGAGTCTCATTGGCTCTGAGACTTTAATCACAATGAATTTTGTTTTTACCAGAGGTCCTGTGAAAGGATAGAAATATATTGTAAGTTTGATTAAAAAAAAAATGGAGGAGAGTATTAAAATTGTTTTGTAATTTAAAAAAAGTTATATCTAACAGAGTTTCATTCATATATATATATATATATCTCCCTAAAGATGACATAGCAAGTCAACAAAACAGAATTATACTCATTAAATCAATGAGTTTTAACTTTAAAAAAAAAACACCCTAATATTTAATGTATGACATTTCAATATCCAAGGGAGAAAGAACTACCCCAAAATGCAAAGAAATAAATCACAACAAAAAGCTTTTGAAACATTCTAGCCATCAAGACAAAGAATCCATGCACGTCTCACGTCACACTGCTAAAACTGTCGGTATACGTGTCCTGTCTTTTTTTTCTATGAGTAGAGCAAAATGAAAAAAAACTGAAATAAACATCAACTCACCCTTCTGGTAGAAGAATTTCCGATAATAGTATGCGCCAAGATCCACGTGTTCCACGGTGTACCTTTTCCCCCTGTCTAGGTGCAACATCAAGCTTTCCTTGGGCACTTCGAGAACTGCCACTCCTGCGTTCGTACAATGAGAGCTGAGGGTGGACTCAAAGGTGGCACTTTCACACCCACTGAAGGAGCCAGAATTTGACTTCGACAGGCTGATCTTCCTCTCGCCTTCTCCGCCAATCTCATTCCGAAAGTACGGACAGCTCATGACCAGTTCATTGCTTTTGTCGTCTCCTTGGTCCATGCCAAGGCTTCCTTTGGAATTCAGGTCCTCCGTGCTGCCCATAGGAGAGCTGAAGCTGGCTGAGTGAGACAGAGGTCCAGAGACTAAGGAAGCCACCGCAGCCGCTGAAGCTCCTGTGGTAGTGTTTCTCCTCTTGATCACATTGTGCCTGTTCAAAATGGCTTCATTCAAGTCAAACAGTATGCTCTGGACATCATAGTGGGCAAAGCACTTGGGACATGTCCAGGGCCTCACAGAGTCTTCTGATCTGTTGTCTTCAAGGTCCGACGACTTCCCGAGTTCTTCACCTTTGGCATTGCGTAATTTACGAAAAATGGATGAGTCTCCAGTTTCAGACTTAGAGCGTCGCTTGAGTGGTTTTTCCCTTTCCTTGAAGAGCCTGAGGTTCTCTCTCTGTGAGATGGGCCCATCGATCACATCCAAGGAGAAACCAGATCCCTTGCCCCCACCAGTGATGAGGAAGTCACTGAGTTTGGTTGGAGTTGGACCTCGGTCAGATCTGTCATCTTTGTAGCCCTTTAACAAATCGAAGAAACTCTCTCCGGATGTTCCCTGCTTGTCGATTGAAGATGTGCTACCATATTCCCTGTGCAATGACGGCCCCGACTTGTAGGTGGGGGAGATACATTCATCAAAGCTATCCACATCAAGCTCACTTATGGTGATATCGCTGTTGCTACGCTGCCGGATTCTGCGAAGGGCTTTCCTGGGGGAACTGGGGTAGGCTTCGGGCATGAGGAATCTGGAGTCCATGTTCTCCGCTGGCCCTGTCTTGTTCTTCAGGGTGTTCTGTATGCTCTTCAGCATGGCTGAGTCATTGGAATTGAGGCTAACAGAACTCCCCTGACTCACAGGACTGCCTTTGGAGGACAGGCTCTCAAGGCAACTTGAGGTTTCTATTTCCTGGCTTGAACGGCTCGATTCTTTTACGTTTTCCTTTCTTGGAGGCCAATCTGCAATTCTTGCCCTAACCCCCATCTTGGGGACCCCGGGGGTTGAGGTTATATGGTGAGGACCTTCACTTCGAGGGGGCCCTACTGCAGCCATGACTGATGATCCTAAGCTGCCATTTTGGGACCGGAAGCGACGCATGTAGAAGTCATCAGTGTGAACTTTGGGGGTGCCATCTGTGCTGATAACAGAGGCTCTGTCGGCAGTGACAGGCCTTTCCGTCTGCGACCGCTTCAAGCTGGTCATGGTGTAAAAAGCAATCACTTAAATTCCTGCAGAAAGGACCACCATGTTTGTGTTTTAAATGTGCACTTCTGCTTTAGAGAATGGCTTCCAGGAAATATAGCAGTCGTGTTGAGATCTTAAACCTTTTCATTTAAGAGGTTAAATGATGCCTTGTTTTCAGACCACTGAGAATCCAGATCTTCCAAACATTGTAATCCACAATAGTTCCTGTGCTTCACTCTAACAGAAGGCTTCCTTCAGAAAAGACTGAACAGATCTCGCATCACCGGGACTCTGTGGTCGCCATAATCCCATGCTCCCCCTAAAGAGAGGAAGACAACCTGAATTAACACTTGGCAAATACATTTAAAATAAATATGCAACTGCAGGAATCAGACACTTGGAAAAAAGACTCAATACTGGAATGTGGTGCACAGTTCCAAAATCCACATTTTTAATAAAGCAGATATAAAAAGAAAAAAGTAAAAACAGTTAATAAAACCCATCAATTACACTGAAAGAAGGGCTATGAATACTTTAGGTTAGCTGAACTTATGAACTGTTTCATAAAGCTGGGAGGGTACCAGGTTGTTCTAGGGCATCGCGGCTCCTAATTGCAAGCAGAGATTTGTGCTTCCATGACCTCTAATAATGTAGACATCATGCCCCTGTGCTCACCAGAAGTTTGAGACAAAACCAACCTAACCAGATAATTAGAGCAATGCAAGACAGCCTTCTGAAAACACTAAAATTCAACATGATTTTTATTGATTATGCTACAACTCACTTTTTAAATTCCTTTCATATTTCAAATCGATACTTATTTCCCTACAAAAGCTTACCATAGCTGGCGAGAGCAAATATACACACACAGCATAGAGAAAACAAGCAGCGTTTCCTGGAGCCATCATACCCACCAACATGCTGCTGTATTTTCCTCCACTTTCTTACTTACCCACATGAAGAATATTGCAGAAGCAGCCCAGCACTCACCTCCACCTTTTCCCAAGCTCTCCTTACTTTCATCTACTCTTGGAGCTGGAAGTCTTTCGCTAATTCACAAAATGCCTGCATTTCCTTAAGCAGCGCAGCCTCCTCCACCCCATCAGTGCTAATTTATGACGATGACAGAAACCAAATGCTGCTCTGGGCAGCCTGCTCCATGTCCTCCACCAGATTACAGAGAACTGTTGCCATCCTTCCAGGTGACGGGCAGGAAGACGAACTTCCTCATGAGCTTGTCAGGCTGGAGACAGCAGGCACAGAGTCTGAGCACAGACTCCTGCATGGGTACGTACATCCTGAAGAGAGGCAGAGGATCCTTTTCCAGCATTCCGCAAATTACACAAGAGGTGGCCTTTAAATTCTTGCCAGATACATGTTTGGAAAGATGCTGCTGAACCAGCACCGAGCTGACAGGGTGGCATTGTCTACAAATCATGCTCTGACACTGAGGAGGACCGCACACTGCATGCTGCACTCAATGGTAACAAGCACTTACTTCCACGATAATTAAGCATCTCGATAGTCAGCTTCCTGCCTCCAAGGCAGCAGCCGGCTTTCATTCCTCCAGCAGCACGCAGAATCAGTTTAGGAGACTCGTTGCTATTTAAAGCTGGAACATTTAGGGGTGTTTCAAAAATGCTCCCTGCCTGCAGACTACAGGGCTCTTGCAGGGTAGGTCTGGTTAGCTGGTCAGATAAATGCCCATTGTTTCCATTCACACTCCTCTTACCATGTTTTATAAAAGGGATAATGGTTTTGTACTGCCATCTAATTAAACCTGGCTTTTAAGCTTTCTAGATACTTCTACAGCCAGACAGACCGTTATGATTTCCTTTACATTCCAGAACTTTACATGCTGCTCTTTCAATTGCTAGCCTTTAAGTAGAACAATGTGCTAACTGTTGCTTACAGCAGCAGCCAGGGCCAGCACGAGTGCCCACAGCTGTGGTTCAAGAAGTATCCCTTCCAAAATGGAGGAGCAACCAACCAACTGGACCAATGAGAGCGCCTGCCTTGCTTACACAACAACAAAGGGGGAATTCAAGAAAGTAGCTCTCAAGCTACACTAGCATAAAATAATTCTTAAGAGTCGGGTGTTTTCAGTATTCTCACAGACTTACAAAACCCAAATAAGTCATCTTCCATTCCATTTCTACAACATCCAGCCCCTAAAACGCTAGTTTCATGAAGATCAAAGCTCATTCTTGCCGCATTTCAGTTCTTTTTAGAAATGGCTTACCACAGAACCGACCCCTCCCCCACTCTTCCTTTTGAGGCAGGGTCTCTCTCAGTAGTTCTGGCTGGCCTTGAACTCACCAGGCAGGCCCTTCCTGCCTCAGCTTTCCAGGTGGTTAGATTACAGGCACATGCCACCAAACTCCGCTTGCAAAACTGACGTTTTAAAGACAGGTGAAGTCACATCCATTATAGGAATAAACTAAACGCTGGAACAGACACAAGATATAAAACCAACCTGGGAGTGCTGAACCTCCACCATCAACAGTTCCTTTTCCTTATCATTTCACTTCTTAGTTTCTAAAGATTTATCATCTGTACAAGTGAATTTTTTGCCTGCATATTTGTGTGTACTTTGTGAGTCCCAGGAAAGCAACACATTCCTTGGAACTAGAGTTACAGAGAGCTGTGAACGTCCATGTGGGTGCTGGGAATCAAATCCAGGTCCTCCTCTGCAAGAACTGAAAGTATTCTTAACCACTAAGCTATCTTGCCAGCCCCACTTGCTATGGTTTAATACACTTTTAATATGAAAATTTCTTAGCAATTTAGTGTTATTATAACTTTTTATTTCAAAATGTAGGTGGAGCACATGGGGGAAGGGGATATGATTTGATAACTCATCAAGCTGAAGAGGTAAACAACTAGGTAACAAAACTGTCTCCAGTTGTGAAGACCCCAACCCATCCCAGCTCTGCTCTTTCCTGCCCCTTCTCCCCTTCCCTTCCTTCTCCCCTTCCTGATTTATCTGCAACATTAACTTCCTTTCAGCTACAATATAAATTCTGGCAGCAGGTGAGCAATACAGAAATAAAGATGCTAACTAAGCCACCAGTTGACAGTCAGGATGTCTCTCCACGCAGATCAATAACACTCTGCACCCTACTCCTCAAGAGGAGACTGAAACAGCAAGCATGCTGGCCATCACTAACAACTGAAGCAAACATCAACAGAGTCGCCCAGACGTTGTTAGATCAGTAAGAAGCAAGAGAATTAAACAAAGGAGCAATATGACTTCACAGCACACCACCCGCACCACAAGACATTTCCTTATCACACGCTTAATTTCACAGCTCTCCATACTATGTACTTCCGGTGAATCCACTTAGTTAGATTCCTAATCCCATGGAGAGGAACTTCAGTCAGTCCGGCTCAGCTCTACTAGTGGAAAGTCTTTTCATCACCAGAGATCTATATAATCACCGCCCTCTGCTGATCAACACGTCTCTTCCAGAGGAGATGATCCATCATCTCCTAAACCATTCCCAACATGCCCACATTCTCTTCTGAGCATGGCCATACACCTGGTACTAGGAATACTCGAGGAAACGATCCTTTCCTTCAAGTGAAGTTCAGGTCTAGATGGTAAGGCAGATGGTAAAGAGATGAAGTGTGATACAGGTCATGACAAGGTATACATAGGCCGTGTCTCCTTCCTGTACTTTCCATTCTAACTATGAAGTCTTTCATAACAAAACTGTTTCCTGGTGGATCTGAACTGAACCCCAGCAAGTCAGCCATTCAGAATATTAAGTCCCTAGTAGTGATGAAAGTGGTCACCCGGGGGTTAAAAAGCTGTCCTCCTGCCTTGGGCTCTGAGAGGCATTTGCACTTTGATTCTTCTCCTCCCTCTTGACCTCAGTGATAACTACCTGCTCTTGCCCCCCTCCCTCTCTCTCTCTCTCCCCACCATTCACTATCTTTTTTTTTTTTTTGGCTTGTGCATGCATGTGGTGTGGTACATATTCACATGTGAGTGGACACACATGTGCAGGCACACACACACATGTGTGCCTGTGCAGGCCAGAGGATGAGAGGCTTCCTCAATTGCTCCTCACCTATTCTCTAAGACAGGGTCTCTCAATTAAACCAGAGCTTGCCTGTGTGACTGATTTTGCTAGCCTGGAATCCTGGTTCTACTCTCTACATGCTGGAACTCTAAGTGGGCTGCCATGCTCACTGGGCGTTTACAGGGGTTCTAGGAATCCGAGCTCCAGTCTTCAGATTCATGCGGCAGGGACCTCATCCACTGAGCCACCTCCCAGCACCTAGTCGGCATCATTTAAGAGTTAGTGAACTCAGGGCAGTGTCCTCGATTTACTTTTCTTACCACTCTCACACTGCTGGAGGAGGCTGCCAGGGTGTTACTAGCAAGATGAGCAGTGAGTGCTTCGGGATGCGCAGCAGGCACAGGTGCAACAGAATAAAAATATGACCGAGGAATGCAGGCACTGGGTTGGCTGGCTCTTGCTGTGGTGCAGTCTATACAGTACAAGTGCTCGGGCAATACCGTAGCACACAGGGTATTTGGCTGAGCTGGGCTTTAACTACCTCTCTGTGCTGTTAGCTCTAAACTTCGGCTCCTGACACTGCTTTCGTCCGTCTCTATCATTTCTGAAATAAATTACTACCAAGCAGAAAGGTGAGCAAATGGTGAAGAAGTCTCAAGGAACTAAAGGAAAGAGCAGCAGGGGAATGTTCTCGGCTCCTAGGGATGAAGATAAGCTTAAAGGCTCCATAAGAAACCGTGGATCGGCTGGGGTAACGGAGCCTGCACCAGACCAGGAACTAAAGAAGTGCTTTCAATACTCTAATTCTTACCAGTGCTACAAACTGAGAGGGGATGGGCAAACATGGCCCAGCATCGGACAACTCATCACGGAGTACAATCTTGGGAAGAGTGTGAGAAATGATGGGGTGGGGCAGCCCTCAGATGCCAGGGCAGGTACTCAGCAGGAAAGGAAATTCTTGTCCAGTTTTTCTCAACTGTGCTCAAGCCCAGTTTTGTAGAGGGTATTTGAACCGCCCATGACCTTGGGCTAGCTGGCCCAAGGTCTAATTAAAATACTAGTTGAATTAGGGTATGTTTCAACTTTGTATTCATTTGTAATAGCTCTGTTTAGAAAAATCAGATATGTGGTTTATGAAACTAGTGAGTGATGGTGTAACGTCAAGTGACTTGGAGATGCGAAATGGACAGCACCTTTGGTTTTATAATGCTGGCTTTTAATAAGAAGGCTCAAGTCTAGTGGAACAGTCAGTTTAACTTTTTAACAGATCTTATTTTTTTATTTTGAACGCCACTGTTAATGTGTTTTAAAGAGGTGGGGAAAGTGTCCAAAGCAGTCTGGAGACACTTGCATATCTCTTGTTGGTCCCCTGAGTCTAGGACGACTGTAGGATGAGCAGACCACTTGACACTTCTGAGGTGCTTAGTGTTTTACACAGGAGGCAGAAAGTCCATTCTCCCTCCCACCATTTGAAAAGAGGAGAAATACCTTTCAGGAAGGGTGATTAGATATTCACCATGTGACAGTCACATGGGCGGGTGATGGGAAATTTTTTATTGTTTTCTGTAGTGCTATTTCGACATACATTTCCTTTTAAAATGTGCCTTAATTTACCAAAATTTACCAAGAAATCAGGAAGCCTTCCATGTCCAAGAGAGCTCTCAACCCCTTCCCTCCTCCCCTTTAAGAGGTCACATAGGCAGGCAAGAAGCACCATCCTCTATCGGGCCAGCTAGCCCAAGGTCATGGGTGGAGCGAATATCGACTACACAGTTTTTTATCCACAGAAAAGTTCCATAACCAAGCAAGACAGGGAGGTACTAAGACATCTCTTAGGAGGTCATGATCCATAATCCTTCCTGAAACCTACAGATTTTCAGATTAAAAATCACCACCACTGACTTTATTTAAACCAACAGATTTTTTTTCCTTTTTTTTTTTTTTTTTTGGAGACAGGGTCTCATATAGCTCAGTCTGGCTTAAAACGTTCTGTGGCTGCGGCTGAACTTGCGCTCATGACTCTCCTTCCTCTGCCTCCCACGTGCTGGAGTTATAGGCATTATGTCCCCACATTTGGTCCTAAGAGGCCTTTTAACTAACTTAATGCAGACTCATCTCTACACTGTGTGTTCTCTGAACAAAATGAAGCGTAAGGCGGGCGCACGTTTCAGAAGAATGCAGGGTGAAAACTGAAGACACCTTACACACATAGTCAGGTTTTATGCACACACACATACACACAGCAAGCTCACCAGGGGATTTATGTTTGCCTTTGGATAGATTGCAACTTGAGGCATTTGCTAAAATGAGCAAGGGTTATTATCATAATTAGAACAAAACTTGTTAGAAAAAAATAATTTTGTTGCTAAAAACATATAGTCTGGTCTGGGAATGCAGGGCAATGAACTCACTTTCAAATAATAATTATAAAACACGGCCCTATGTTAACACTCTATCTTTCCGCTGAACCAGCCTCCACGAGTGTCCTGATGCTCATCTTCTATTTATGATGAACTGGAAGAGGCTAAGAGTCCAGCTGCTTTAAAAAGAGATAGTCACAGTATCTGAATAATGGCTGCACGAAGATGTCTTTCCTCATTTACAGATGCTTTCTTTGTATTTCATGTGGACTTAGTCCCTTCACACCCAAAAGCTCTATTCTGTCCCCTCCCACTTTAATGACCCAGGAAAATCAGGTGAGGGTGGTAAGCAAACACAGGTGGTCCCGCCAGTCTCCCCCTTCTGGGTTCGATCCACTTTCCCACATGTATATGTCCTTGCCACCACCCTCCTCCTGGAGACCTTCCAGCTAAGTGTCGTCACTGTGCCTCAAAGACCAGCTTTCTGTAGAGCAGTACTGAAGAGCACCGGCACTGGGAAAGGAGCCCAGCAGCGTGGACTTTCCTCTGCAGGGCCAAAGGGGAAGAGATGGTATGACCTGGAGGAAGTGCTTCCCCTCTGATCAGCCACAGATTTGTACTTAATGAGTTCTGTAAGGACTGTCCGAGGCACCAGCCTTGGCAGGAAAGCTTCTGCAGGCTGCCAGCTTGTTCACTGCTAACACCACTCCCCTCTTGCACAGAAAGGCACATTCCAGCCTCAAGTCCCTGCAGCTATCTAGCTGAGAGAAGAGAAAGGTGATGTGTAGGAGACCAGACAGTTCTAAAAGGAGCCTCAAAATGGCTTTGTTAAGAGCACAATGAGTTTTTTTTATTTAAACATTTTATGTTCCGAAGACAATTTAAGGAAGTGCACTTGAAAAAGCACACCACAGTTGGCTTAAAGAGCAAAGCAGCAAGAATAAGAACAGTTCCTTCCAAGCACAACGCAAACCCAAATCACCGCCCCAAGGATTAACGACAGCAGTACCCACAATGAACTCTTAGGATTCTAGAATATCACCCGAAGAAGACTTTAAAGGGAAAACTGGGCCCACAGACTCACTCTGTTACTCCACCGCTTCCTCAAACACAGACTGCAGACAGTCCACTCCGTCTGCCACCGCATCTGGATTCCCACACACAAGCTCTGCCTAACAGCTCGACATGGAGAGATTGTCATCTGCCTCAGTCGTGGATACACACTCAGTCCTTACAGCAGCCGTGAGGTCAAGGTCTCAGACTCCACGGACAGTGAAACAGCTCAGAGAGGGAAATGCTATACCCAGCAACACAAGGTAAACGAACTGTGGATGGCACTGGCGCTGTCTACGCGGTGAACTCCCACTCAGCACATCTGGGCTGGCAGTTAAACAATTATTACAGCTAATACTACAGTAAAAATTTACAGTAAATCAAAATTTACACTGAAAATACTCAGCTAATAGAGGAAAGGCCTCCTGTACAGCCCAAGTCACTTCTGAGGTCTACCCCAAGTACAAATACCTGAGTCTACCAGAAATGCACCCAGGAAGAGAATTAAAAACAGTGGTACTGGCTTCTAAAAATGCGCCAGTGGTCAATTTGGGACTCTTCAGAGGATCCCAGACTGATCAAATCCCGGCCTATAGTGGGCCTGGAATGCAGGGCTAAGGAGAAGCTCCCCCACAAGGCTTCCTTCTAATTGGACAGAATGAAATGGGTAAGGTGCACTTTCTTAAGAACTACCCAATGGATGGGCTTCAATTACCACAGCACCATTCCAAACACAAAACTGTCAATTTCTGTGATGACGACCTTGGTGGGGACCAGATTTTCCACATGAAGAAATATCAGGGCTAGAAACTAGAAATGCATAAAGGTTAAAGAGCCCAGGCAGAGCCCACCTATGAACCAGACTTCCTCATGTCCCACTCTTACTGGGGCTGGCAGACCAGGGTGCCCTTCCAGATGACAGAGCTGTGTCAGGAGACACCACTGCACTTTCTCAAGTAGACCCTGTAGCTTAGAGATAGGGCTACTGTTGCTCTAGGGTCTGATTCCCAAGCCATGCTCCTTGCAGCACCCCCACCCCTCCTAGAATCCCATGATTAACTCTACATGTTTCGGCATTTCCTCCCTGCTTCTCGAGGAAGCAATCTTTTCCCCAAAGCACCTAAACTCAGTACTAAGTGTTTAAGGCCACGGGATCCCAGGTACTTGAAACCTGCTCTCAGGGCTGGAAATGTAGCTCAGAGACGAGATGTGTGCTCAGATGCACAAGACTGGAACTAAACCTCAACAACTCCCTTACCCTCCAAACAAGAGGAGTTTCAAGTGTTGGCAGTAACGCCGAAAATCTGACTACTTGGCTATTCACAGGTACCGATTCTGAAGTGCCCAAAAGCACACCTACATTCTCTTGATGGGCAGAATAGCTTCCCTCTGCCTTGGGGATAAATAAGTCAGAACTGCCCAAATGTAAGACCAACATCCACATCTGTAGCCAGTCTCTCCATGGTTCCAACCATCCAACCATCCCTGAACCTTGGAATCTCAAAACGGGGAGGGGGGCGGCTTGCAATCGATTTAATCTGTTTCTTATTCCAATCTGTCCCCTTTCTCTCCAGTTAGCTCTCACATCTCTCTCTCTCTCTCTCTCTCTCTCTCTATATATATATATATATATATATATATATATATATAACATTACACACACCTACACACCTACACACACACACACACACACACACACACACACACACACACACACACACACACACCACTTGGATATATTCTCTTTCAGGAAGCTGCCTTTTTAATATTCCTTATGACAGACCATAATAAATTATGATGATTAAATAAAAAATCAAGGTCATTACATTAGAAATCAAAATTTCTACTTGAAAGATCTCAGTATATGTTACTACAACTTAATACCAGGTCCGTTACCAAGAAAACTGAAGGGCTGTTTTGTTGTTTGTTTTTGGAAGTTTTCTTAAAAATAACAGTTAAAACAAGTTTAAAACAGAATATGTTGAAGAAAGAAAATGTCGTTAACAGAACACAAGCTCAAGGCCTGTCTGTTTTTACTGAGAGTATGGCTATAATAATCAGAGACAGAGAAATCAACAATGCATCATTTGACACCTATTAGGAAAAACTCCAAGAAAGCCGGTGTTCAGTTAATGATGATACAATTGAAACAGGTATTCTTAGCTGCTGGAGGCAAAGGGAACGAGTAGACCCCTTCAACATTAGGAGAAAGGAAGAGAGTAGAAGAACTAGGTCTGCTCACACTGTGAGCCCTGCACTTTCTGGTGGGCACGTGGAAGCCAATGGCTATGCACACAGAGGCGGCTTCCCAGCCCAGCTCCTGGACATCTTTCCTGCTCTGTCGGGTCCTGGACTTCTGTCTGCTGGCCCTCTCCTTGAGACTCCAACATTGCAACAGGCGGGACTCCTGAGACAAGCTTGTAAGGAACCAAGCCACAGCACAAAGGCTCACACTGCTACTACTCGGCTCTTCATTTTCTACCTACACCAAAGGCCTAGGACCAAGGGCAAATACGGAGAAAAGGAAACCACTGCTTTAATCTTCCTCAGCTTTAGAGCAAACGCACTAAATCCAGGGTCTGTTTCCCATGCATTTCCATATTCCTAAGTGACAGCTCATGCTGCTGTGTGTTACCAATCTTAGATGAAGTCCTGTTTTGGAAAGGAGAAATTAACACACTCATTAATTATCTCCCCTTCCCCTACATTCTGTATATGTACGTCTGTATCCATGTATGTATGTTTATATGTCTATACTGTAAGCCCCTTGAGCCACATGAGTGGCCAGGTCCCTCCCCCTAGGATTTCTAACTGCCAGGATCCACCCACAGAATACTCTAACTCCCCTGACTGCTAGACCCTGCCCCCATCCTACAGAGTAAAAAGCCCAATCTCTGGACATGAAATCCCACCATCTCCACCCTGGAAAACTCCACACTGAAAAGGTCCACCCCCTTCCCAAGAAGCTCTATATAAGCCCTCTATCCTGTTCAGTTTGCTGCTGTTTCTTCTTGAGCAAAGGCAGCCACCCTCCTGGTTTTTTCCTTCTCAATAAATCTCATGTGTGAGGTTTGTTGTGCAGTGTGACTTTGTGGTATTCCTTGGCTTCCAGCTGCCAGCATGCCTTTTCATCTCAGCTGCGATGCTTACATATACCATAGCTATATTAAATAAATACATTATTTAATATTTTTATAACTATGCTTGTTCAACTCTTTATAGTTTATTTTTCCGAGACAATAATTGCTCGCTTCTTTCTTTGTCTGTCCTTCCTTCTTTTCTTCCTTCCTTCCTTCCTCCCTCCTTTCTTTTCCTGTATAGGTTTCCAGTCTTGGCCTTTCTAGCTGGGCTTCACCTGCTCGATGGCTGACTGGGATCATAGCTCCAGGTAGTAAACATGAGACTATCCCAGGCATCACTTCATCCTTCCTTCCTTCAGCCGTCAGAGTGGAGAGGTCCAATGATTATGTCACATAGTGGTGTATTCTAGGTTTATAGTTCATCACTTTATTCTCTGTTACTTTATTTTTCATAGACATAATGACTTTTCCTGTCCATTTGCTTAGTTTCTTTCTAAAATGAATTAAAAAAACCTCTTACTCTTTTCTACCTGGTCAAAGCAAAAGAGTTGGCTACCCGCCCTTCCCTGGGATTCTGAGATTGGGGTAGCCTCTTCATGAGTTACTCACTGGGGTAGCCTCAATGCTGGAAGACCCACGAATGCCAGGACCCATAGCCCACTGTAGTTGGCTGTTTTTACTCTTTGGCTCTTTTGGCTTTTGGGGGCCCACCACCCAGCTCCCAAATAAATCACATGGAGACATTATTACTTACGAATGCCCGGCCTTAGCTTGACTTGTTTCTAGCCAGCTTTCCTTAACTTACATTATCCCGTCTACCTTTTGCCTCTGGACTTTTACCTTTCTCTATTTCCTATATATCTTTTCTTTCCTTCTTATCCCGTGTCTAGCTGGGTGGCTGGGCCCTTCTTTTCTCGTTCTTTCCTTCTCTCAGATTTCTCCTCCCATTTATTCTCCCTGCCTGCCAGCCCTGACTACCCTTTCCTCTGACTTGCTTAGCTGTTCAGCTCTTTATTAGAACAATCCGGTGTTTTGGGGTAGGCAAAGCAACACAGCTTCACAGAGTTAAACAAATGCAACATTAAAGAAAGCAGCACATCTTTGCATCATTAAACAAATATTCCACAGCATAAACAAATGTAACACATCTTAAAATAATATTCTACAACAGCCCACGTCTCTCTAGAGAAAGGTCTAGTTCAGAATTCTGGGAAGTAAGCTCTGCAAAGCTTTATGTAATTCCTCCATGGCCAGAGGCTCCGTGTTCACACTGGAAAGAGACCACACCCCATCTCAGTGCAACATTCCTGGAGACTTGGACCTCCAATCCTGTGGGTGTAGGAGGGTCAGAGCCTTCTGCAGTCTCTCTAAACCCACCCTCTCTGCTGACCAAAACTCCATTAATTCTGTCTCCAACTTCTTTCCTTTATCTGCCCTTGATCTTTTTTTTCCCCCAAGACAGAGTTTCTCTGGCCCTTGAATATTTTTATCTCTGGTCAGTAACAATGACAGAGAGGGAAGAGAACCATTCTTAGAGAGAAGACTATTAACTCAGAAGTGGCCTAGGAACCCCGGTAACTATGGCCCTCAGTCTTGAAGCAGGGAAGGGATTTATGGGAGTGACATTTAGTGGCTTGAGGAGGGCAGAAAATGACTAAGTGTCCTATTCAGTGAGTTTGGCTGGAGAGTGCCATGCCATGCTTTCACAGGGAAATGTTTTAATTGTGAAATGAGCAAACATATAAATATCTATCATCCTGACTTCATAAATGTCTATATATACATAATGTCAAATTTGTTACAAATGATAGAGAAATAAAAGGTCACAGATACAGCTGAAACCGCAACTCCTCCAGAGACTCCCCTCTCAGGATGCCCCGCCCTCTCTCCATGCACATAACAGGGATACAAGGACACAAGAGCCATCAGTGGGGCTGTGAGGCTAAGAGAGACACTGTCACTCAGAACACTGCCTTCTCTAAGTTTCTTCTGCCATGTGAAACTCTTTAGGATTTATCCTCATTGCTACAAAAGATACAGACCCTTCCTAACAGCTTCCAGATGCTTAAATATTGAGTAGAAAGGGAGGGGCGGGAGGGGGTAGAGCGGGGGAATCTATGGCTGATATGTAAAGTTGAATTATATTGTAAAATAAAATAAAATAAATTCAAAAAAAGAACAGGAAAAAATAAACTAACAAACAAATAAATAAATAGAATTTTAAAAAGGAAAAAAATATTGAGTAGAAAGAGTGGGAAAGCCATTAGAGTTTGCTGGGTGACGTCTGGGTTATTTCCTCTTTTCTGTTACTACCAACGGTGACAGAATGAATGTTTCTTTCAGCATCTTCTTTGGAACACAGGCAAAGCCTCAGCAAGGGCGGAGCATCTTCCAACACCATCAGAGAATATCTGATGATGAGACCAGAGACACAGCTCACAGAGCACGGTCTTTGCTTTTACGCGTGATGCCCCACGTTCAATGCCCAAACTCCACCAAAAAGAAAAAAACAAAAACAAAAAAACAAAAAAAACTACCTGCTCAAGAGGATGTTCTACGGTTATACACACACTGAACACAACATGAGGAGTCTCCCAACTCCACCCCTAACTGTTGCCAACAGAAAAACATAGGATGTCATCTTGCTGCCTCATTGGTTATGGCCCTAGCAGAGAATTGAAATTTGTTTCTTGATCTAATCTACTGTGTTTTGTCCATTTTTTTCTCTTAGGTCACTGCCTCTTCACTATGATTTAGAACTGATCTGGGTAGTACAGATGCTAGTCCTGTATTAGGTGTATGTATATGTGTGTGTGTGTGTGTGTGTGTGTGTGTGTGTGTGTGTGTGTGTGT
>CABHPR010115083.1:0-22671 GCA_902168415.1 Peromyscus melanophrys | reverse complement strand
TGTGTGTGTGTGTGTGTGTGTGTGTGTGTGTGTGTGTGTGTGTGTGTACACACTATTCTCAGTCTAAAGTTTTGCTCTAATTACTGTTTAAACTATATTTTCTTGCATTTCCAACTTGAATTTTTGTCCTTTTTTAAGATAAGGTCTTAAGTATTCCAGGGTGGCCTCAAACCAGCTACACAATCAAGAGTGGCCTTTAACACCAGATCCTCCTGCCTCTATCTCGTGAACGCTAACCGGCGTATGCCAGCATATCTGGTTGATACAAGTGTTAGGGACCAAACCCAGGGCTTTGTCCATGCTGGCAAGCACGCCACCAAATGAGTGCTATCCCCAGACTCATTTGAAATTTTTGAAAAGGTCAAAGTTGTAGTTTGGTCTTTCTACACATTCTTTAAAATGTTCCTCCTGTTCTCCAGTGCTGTACACATTTTCCTCTAGAAGTTTGAATGTTTCTCTTCAAGTGATGCCTTTAACTCATCCAGAATATGATTGTGCTTTCCTCACATTGTCCTACAACTACTTTTTGGAGTCAGCGGTACTTTGTAATTACTGACATAATAATCACAATGTCAAGTCCAAGTCTCTCTGAGTCTGGCAGTCCCTGTGTGTGTGTCTGTGTGCCACTGCCACACCAATCCAAATTCGGCATTATGACAATTCCTACTGACCCCATCTGGCATCTTCAATTAATTTTAGAATCATTCTGTCATGTTTCTTGGAAAATTCTCTTGGTTGTAGCACTTTGGCCTTTAATTGCATCCATTTTATAAATTAATGTACGGAGTACTGGGTGCTTTTAAATGTGGAGGTTTCTGTTCAGTACCTGAGAGTAGCTCTTATTTCTTACACGAGCACTGTAACTAGTGACACTCCTGTATTTAGGGCACTGGGGAGGCTGAGACAGGAGGACCAGTAGTGGGAGAGCTGAGGCTGCACAGGAAACCCTATCTCAAAGTGCAAAACAAGCATGAAGCCACCGGATGGTCTCTGCTATGTTTATTACAAGGTACATTATGGTATTTTATTGACGACACACTGCTGTCGGTGTACTACACACTTAGTACTCTTCTCTGACACACTGCTGTCGGTGCACTACACACTTAGTGTTCTTCTCTGACACACTGCTGTCGGTGCCCTACACACTTAGTGCTCTTCTCTGACACACTGCTGTCGGTGCCCTACACACTTAGTGCTCTTCTCTGACACACTGTTGTCGGTGCACTACACACTTAGTGCTCTTCTCTGACACCCTGCTGTTGGTGCACTACACACTTAGTGCTCTTCTCTTCTCTGACACACTGCTGTTGGTGCACTACACACTTAGTGCTCTTCTCTGACACACTGCTGTCGGTACACTACACACTTAGTGCTCTTCTGTCCTCTGACACACTGCTATCGGTGCACTACACACTTAGTGCTCTTCTGTCCTCTGACACACTGCTGTCGGTGCACTACACACTTAGTGCTCTTCTCTGACACACTGCTGTCGATGCACTACACACTTAGTGCTCTTCTCTTCTCTGACACACTGCTGTTGGTGCACTACACACTTAGTGGTCTCTTCACTTCTTTCACATCTGGTCCTACTACTGAACTGTTCCTTGAGTTAGTATTTTAATAATTTCCCAGTTAGGTAATATGTTCAGAATAATATTTTCCTCCATTTTATTGCATTAGGAGCTGGCTGGTAGTCAATAGGACAAAGTGTAAGATACACTGGTAACTTTTAAAATAGCTAAGCTCTACTCTATAAACACGTTTAAGCAAAAAAACTCACAAAGCAATACGTAAGAAAATGCAAGGACTTCATTTCAAATGGAAGGAAATGGAAGGTTGGTTGTTTCCTTCTTTATAAATTTTTTGTTATAAAGCAGTTTTCCAGAAAACAATAATTACTTTGGAAGTAACATGCAGGAAATCACATGTACTCTGCAGTTTTTATTAAAGGCAGTAAGAGCTCAGTAGCAAAGTCGTGAAAGCATGCCCACTACAAAAGCAGGGCAAAGCCTTCCAGATGTGGGCGCTTTACACAATGACAAAGGATTTGCTGGACAGCAAAGGAAGAGCCCTACTCCAGGAAGTCCACCATGTTCACTAACCGAAGGGAAGAGTCCGCTACACACTGGCCTATACTCTACAGCACTACTTCAGTAGAAGAGTAGATTACACTGGAGAAGCACCTTTGGAAAATTCAGTGGACTTTGGCTTGGTTATCAAATTAGCTCAAGAATCTTCAGTAAAATCACCAGTAGATTAACGATCCTCTTCCCAAAGCCAGATTCAGGATATCTGTAATTACATCAGACATAAGAAATGGTTCCAAAAGAATCCTCCCATTTGAGTAGATGGCCATGGTCAGGAGAAATAAGAAGTCAGTCAAGAAGAGCACTCGCATCCATTAATCACTAAGACAAAAGTCACAGCAACAAGCAGAGAACGTGAAGGATAGGAAAATGAAAAACACCAGGACAAAACGGAACCCCTGTGAACAGAAACACCAAATAAGAAAACATACACAGAAAAGAAGTAACATTCCCACCACCACGAATTCTAGTTCGCTTTATGGCCCCAAATCCGAGTATTCTTTCTGAGGAGACAAGAGAGAGCACAGTTCAGAGGGCAAAAGAGAAATATCACCCCAGGAATGGGAGGGTGGGGAGGTGTTGATAATTCCTGTGAAAGCAACTTCTGCCAACTTAAAACTCAAGTAAACACTACAGTGAGTAGAGGAAGAATAAAAAGAGAAAAGGAACTGCCAAGAATAAGAGCTGACACCAAGCTTGAGGGACAGAAAATTAACAGCCATAATAGCTATCTATTAAAACTAGAGCACAGAAGCGTGGGTCTGGATCCCAGAGAGCAAACATACGATCTTATGCCCTTCTTTATCAAACAGAACCCAGGACCTTCTGCATGACAGGCAAGTGCTCTACTGCTGAGCTACATCTCTAACCTTGTGGTGGTTTGAGTAAGAATGGCCCCCATAGGCTCTTATGTTTGAATACTTAGTCACCAGGGAGTGGAACTCTTCGAAAGGATTGGAAGGATTAGGAGATGTGGCCTTGTTAGAGAAAGTATGTCACTGGGGGTGGGCTCTGGGCCTTCAGGTGCCCATGACAGGCCCAGTCTCTCTCTGCCTGCTGCCTGTAGATCAGGATGTGGGTCTCGGCTACTGCTCTACACAATGTGTGCTACCATGTTCCCCAATATGATGATAATGGACTAAGCCTCTGAAACTGTAAGAAAGGTCCCAATTAAATGCTTTCTTTTATATGAGTTGCCATAGTCATGCTGTTTCTTCACAGCAACAAAAAAAAATAATTAAGACAAACATCTATATAAAAATAAAAATCATAAGTTGGGGGGGGGGGGCGGGCTCCATGGCTAGGTACTTGAATAGTTTGATCCTTAGCACTGAGTGGGGAAGGACTGGGAGGAAATGAAAAGAAATATAGGAGTTAATATTTATTGTATGCTTACTGTGTGCCAGTGAATATGAGAAGCAGTTTGCACTGAGGGATGGTTCAGTGGGTAACTGGTTACTATGCAAACGTGAGGACCTGCGTTCAGATGCCTGGCACCCAGGGAAAGACCAATATGGTGGGACACAACTGCCACCCTAACACTGAGGGAACAGATCCTATGAGTTCACTGGATGTCCAGGGCAGCCAATTAGTGAGCTCTGATTCATTGAGAGACCTCACCTCAACAATTAAGGGGGAGTACAATCAAGGAAGCCACTCAACATTGACCTCTGCCCTATCTACACACACACACACACACACACACACACACACACACACACACACACAAACACGCACACAGAGGCATGAGAAGAAACTGAAGTTTGGGGGATGCAGCTTCATTGTTAGAATGCTTGCCTAACATGCATAAAACCTGGGCTTGACCCTAGCTGTATATGAGCAACATGGGGGAAAAGAGTAGGTTGGTGAGAAGCAGGCAACTAGAAATACATACTCAAAACAGTAAGAAGGCACAAGACAAGCACCAGAAGTTGACAAGGTCGAGTTAACTGTGAGCTACAGCTATTGTACACTCTGGTATGAACAGAGCACGTACTACAGAAGAGAAGAGTGAGCCACGGGCACCCTGCCCTGCAGCTGACAGAGTAACGGACTTCAGAAGTGGGAGCAACGTCCAAAATCCCAATCACATGACAATATAAAAGAAAGAAAGCCATGGTCAAAGATTCATGGCTAAATCAGGTATGGTAGTAGACACCAGCAAGCCCAAGACTGCAGGAGGCTGGAGCAAGAGCTGCTGTGAGTTCAAATACCACCTCATCTATGCAGTAAAGTCAAGGCTAGTCTGAAATAAAGACAGCAAAATCCTACTAACAGAACCTCAGTTTATAATAAAACAAAAAACACAACTGTAGGGCCCTGGCCTCCCGTTTTGGGTAGCTGTTGCCTTGCTTGCTGACCTTGACCAGATGTCCTCCCTATGCTGATTCCCTGCTGGTTTCCTTCCTCCTGAACGCTCACTGGAGGTTCCTTGTTTGTGTATCCTGCATATTGGACATTAACAGCTTAGATGCAAGAATGTAGAACATTGGTAGTGAACTTCTGCCCTCCGGGGTTCTCCCATTGTGCTAGAAGCCTGTATTTAAGGCCTCCTCCCTCTTTCAATAAACGACATTCGGCATTCTGCTGAAGCTGTTCTTGTCTCTGTTTTTTTGATCCACAGCCCCTCGATCGGACAAGGTGAACGGGTGATGGTAGCGCGGGCGTTACCGCTACTCACAACATACAGTATATTGCTTTCAAGATCTTTAACTTAAAAATACTGAAAAATTAATTAGTTTTTAACAAAATTAAAACAAACAAACAAAAAAGACACAGGAGGCAGTACTATTGGGTCTCACGTTTCAAAGAAAACTCTGTCTTTAAACACAGCATTTGGTGTCAAGTAACAGATGAAATCAAGGTATGTACTTAACATAAACGAAGGTAACTCACACTAGTCACACTACCATAATTTAATAAATATCATCATGATTCTGTTCTTCCCAGAGGGTTGTTAAACTGAAGCACGGCAAACATCGCTGCCTCTCATGAAAGTTACAATTTAGAGAGAGACCAACAATAAGCAAATGAAACTTCTGAGTGTCAACGTTAACCAGAGACATAACTGGCCTAATTGGAAAAGAGTTCAGAACGGTGGAGCATGGAAGAAATTCTTCAAATGATCTGGTTCTGCAGGGCAGTTTATACTTGAAAGTTGTCAGCACAGACACGGGTTACCTATGCTGCTCACTACTGCTTCACCTGTGAGCTCACTGCCCATTCATCTGTGCTGCTCTGCTCACTGCCAATCCATGTGAAAATGAATCATCTTTACAGTGTTTCCATTGTCAGTAAAATCAAATAAAACTTCTAGATAGCTACAAAATAAATCTTTAAAAAAATACAAATTCATCGAGTATCTTTCAGTTTCAAATGAAGTATTATGTCCACCATATAATCAGTGGTGAGAAGACTCTAAAGCAGAGTATTTGTTACCCTGCTGGCCGAGTCACCTGGAAAGTGACAGTCTGGCTAGAGAAAAGTGTCTGAAAGAAGACTCTCAAAAACACGGTCTATAGTTTGTTCTAGGAAAGCGGGAACCAAGGGAATTCAAAGTTCCAGGACTAGGAAATGCATCCGGTACACGGTGTCCTCAGCAGCAGGGGAGACAGACACTGCTCAGTCCCCACTCCTGTCCCTCAGTTCTTCACCACAGATTCCCCACTGTCCTGGCAGATGTGCAGAATCTAACCCAGCCCCAGAGGACACGTCAGTCTCTCCATCACTCTTGCTCCCAGTGACTGGTCTGGAGCCCTGGTGCTGACTAATAAAAACTGAGCAGAAGGCTGCAACATCCTACTTATCGGCGAAGGAGCTCCCTGACGGGAAGGCCAGGCGCGGCCGAGGCTCTCCTTCCCCTTCTTTCTCTTGGAGGACAGGATGCATAAAAGAATATCAGGCCAAAATGACAAAGACACCAGTGGAGTTCATCACAAAGCTCCAGGAGCCCGGAAGCATTACCGAACGCATATGTCAGCTTGGGAGCATGTCTTCCCAGACAGCTTCTCACGTGGTCAAATCTGTATTTGCTCCAGATAGAGCAAATGCATCCAAACAGGTAACTGTGGTTTTCACTCACAAACAGTTGCCTTTAACTAAATAATATTTTGATAAAAGATCACATTTCAACAGTTTATAATAGAACAAAACAACAGATGAATATATAAACAAAAAAAATCCGTGGTACCTTTAAGGTGTAACTCAAAATCTAATTCCTATGGTAATAAATCCACAAAAATGTTCACATGAAGCATAAGCTTAGATGTTAATGAAAAAGTCTCTCTGCCTGCATTTCAATAAACACCCAATGAAAAGTATGCATGGATGAAAAGTGTGGAACCAATCGTCCTACAAACATGCAAGTTCACTCCCGTGGGAACACACTCTCCTGCTCCTCATGGAACAAGGCTTCTTATTTTTTTAGCCATTAGAAAACATGTTTTTGGAAACTTCAAAATTAACATTTGGTTAGGGGGCAAATGGGAAAGTTTTTATCCTGTTTATAATAATGAATCCAGTCCAGAATACTCTAATGATTAATCAAAGACTGGATCCTAATTTTAAAATGTTCTCACTGTTTCATGCTTATTTGTCAGATAATAAAATGGTACGTCTCTGAAAGCTTATTACTACCATACATGATAAAATCATTAATTCTTTTTTTTTTTTTTGCTACAATCTTGAAATGATTTTTTTTTGGAAGAGTCCAGCCCCCATTGGGTGTGTGGGGGGGGGGGGGGGATGGGGGTTAAGTTCTGTAAGCAGTGTGCACTACAATGAAAACTTGGAGACTATTAATGGTAGGCTATGCCCTCCTCTGCAAAAAAGTTATAATTAAAATTAAGCAGAAAATGGAAACACTGACATCTGCTGCTAGTTTGGATGCATTTAAAATGCTTCAAAATTAAAGAGTAGAGATTAGAATGTTGAGATTCAAAACCTAAAACCTTCACAAGCCAATTACCCATGGGGTGTGTATCTGTGTGGACCAGCCACTCACATTCAGTCAGCACAGAGAGTGGTTCCCTGAGGCATCTCTGCTGCTGGTGCTGTACTGATGTGCTGGCAACAGACCCCACATCATGCTTGTCCACACTATGCATGCACTGGACCACTGAGTCCTCAGCCCCCACTGAGACTCTAGTTTCTAACCTCTGATATCTTGGAGCTTTTCATATGTCTAGTTTCATAATGTCTCCTAGAAACGTGGCTGGGGCTCAGTGTGGAGCTCCATGGTAGTGTACTGGCCTAACCTGCAGGAGGCCCAGATTCTGCCCTCAGCACTGATGGGAGGAGGAAAGGAGCTGGTAAGGACTGACCTTATTCAAAGAACCAAACACTGGTCCTCTTATGGGACAACTAACAGTGGAAACAGGGGCATCTCCAACTTTTTACTGGCTTTTGGGACCCTACTCCTCATACTGGGTGGCCTTAATACATAGGGAGGTGCTTAGTCTTATTGTGACTTGATAGGCCATGTTTTGTTGATACTCATGGGAGACCCACCCTTTCCTAACAGAAAGGGAGGGGAGTGGAGTGGGTGGTGGGAACAGAGAGGGGAACTTGAGGGAGGGGCTGGGAGAGAAGGGAGGGGAAACTGAGACTGGGATGTAAACAAATTTATTAAAAAATAAAAACAGGCCGGGCGGTGGTGGCACACGCCTTTAATCCTAGCACTCGGGAGGCAGAGCCAGGCGGATCTCTGTGAGTTCGAGGCCAGCCTGGGCTACCAAGTGAGTTCCAGGAAAGGCGCAAAGCTACACAGAGAAACCCTGTCTTGAAAAAACCATAAATAAATAAATAAATAAATAAATAAATAAATAAATAAATAAATAAATAAATAAATAAGTAAATAAAAAATAAAAACAATCAAACACATCCACATTTAAACTCAGCTTACATGCATTCCGTCATTTTCTTTCTGTATGCTGTAGGGACTCCTGAGTGATGCATGGTATTTGAAGCATGAAGATCTATAAAATGCATGATCCCTTCCCCAAGCATTGCTCATACATCTTCCCGTATCTCCAAGTGTTCATTCATGTGTCTGTTCAAATTACACTGCTGCTTGTTATCTTCCAGGGGAGCACGTTTTGGAAAGCGAGCCCTCCCTACCATGCATCCCACTTTAACATCAATATCCCATTCGGCTGATGAAGGGTTAAGGAGGAACAGAAGAGAAGGAAAAAGAACATGAAAAAAATTTTTTTTCCAGTTCAGTCATTACTGTTTTTAACCTAAGATGTCTTTCAGAGTGTTTAGCTCCATGGTGATGGGAGCAGGTGGAAAATATAGAAACACTGAAAGAACAAATCCCTTCAGAATATTTTAAGGTTTCTAACGCAAAGCTTAATATGGAATTACAGAACCATGTAAGATAAAAATAGACTCATAACTTAGTAATTGTATGAGTTGAACAATCTTTATAATAGCTTTAAAAATGTTATATTCCTCTTATAAAAAGAAAAACAGAAAACAAAAAAGCTTTTGACTTCATTTGTGAACTAAAGAAAACATTTCAATGTTTAGAAGAGTGGGTTTAAACTGTGGTGGTTGCCTTCACACTTGGTAGTGTCTGGGGACGACTGTGGTCACAAACTGAGAGCAGGAGTGTGCCACTGGCATCTCCTGGGCAGATGCTAGGGATGGTGCAAAGCACTGGGTAACTCAACAGCAAGGAAGAACTGATCCCTAGCACCCTGTAAAAGCCACAGACAATAACCACAGTGCTGAGGAGCACAGGCAGGGAGATCCTGGTGACCCACTGGCTGCTGTTAGCCAAGCCAGCAAGTTCTTGCTATCAACTCCTGGCTCTTAGAGGTGAAACAAGAGAATCCACCCACACCACACTCAACAAGGAAGGAGCTGGTTATAAAAGGAGAACATTCTGGGCTACCTGAAGAGTGAGCAGTAACCCTAACATACGAGTAAACAGTATGTCTGAGGTTAAGTAAGCCATGATGCCTGAGAAAAAGGGGACCAGGTACAGGGTGAAAGACAGATGGGTATCAGACTATGAGAAACCTGGAGACTTTGAAAATGGGGTTTGACTTTCAGAGCAACGTGATCTGGAAATGCAGCTCAACGGTAGAGTAATTGCTTACCATGCCTAATGCCCTGGCTAGATCCTAGTACCATTATTAAAAAGAAAAAACAAAAACAAAAAAACCCAGAGTGTCAACACAGGTGCATAGTCCTAGCTACTCAGGAAGCTGAGATAGACAGACCCTCTAAGCCCAGGACTTTGAAGCCATTTGGGTAATAAAGCAAGATAAGATCCTAGCTCTAAATAGAGATTTCATCATAAGGGGATGGCTGGGTCCAGAGCCCTGTCTAACACATGCCCAGTTAGATGGGAACTGGAACTGGACAGATCTGGGTATTTGTAGAGATAGAGACAGTAAGACATATTAAAGGTAAGGGAGGGCTGTCCCTTCCCCCAAAGATTGGAAGAGATTGACAGAGATTCACCTAATCTTCCTCGTGTGTGTGTGTGTGTGTGTGTGTGTGTGTGTGTGTGTGTGTGTGTGTGTGTTTTCTTCCTCCCCCCCCCCCCGCCCCACTCCACGGTTTCTCTGTATATTCCTGGCTGTCTTGGGACTCACTCTGTAGCCCAGGCTGGCCTTGAACTCACAGAGATCCCCCTGCCTCTGCCTCCCAAGAGCTAGGATTAAAGAGTGCACTACCACCACCAGGCAGTTAGGGCTGTTTTAAAGAGGTCCCAGCTGGTGGCACACGCCTTTAATCCCAGCATTCGCGAGGAAGACGCAGGCGGATCTTTGTGAGTTCAAGGCCAGCCTGGTCTACAGAGCAAGATCCAGGAAAGGCACAAAGCTACACAGAGAAACCCTGTCTCAAAACAAAACAAAACAAAACAGGTGAATCAAAGGCAGCTTCATAGCATTCAGCTGGAGCAACAAAGTGACAGATTCTCCCACAGGGCATTGGCTGAGCCAATCTACAGACTTCCCAGACAGTAGGGCTCACTACCAAGGAAATCCCAAGAACTAGGAGGAGAGCCTCGCCCCAGACATAAGCCAAGAGCTCTTCCCCGGGAGGTAACCGAGCCTGCTGTGTACAGGAGTGGGGCACTAGGAAAGACAGATGAACTGTCAATCTGAACAAAGTGTGAGTCAGAGACCGGCAGTATTTAACACTGTAGAACTAGGGCGATGCCCCCAGCGGAGGAGGGAGAGGGCACAACAGAGCTGACATCTTTTCACAGACCCACTACTTAAAGGCACTGACTAGAGCCTTCTACGGAGCCCCTACATCCTTTGGCTCTGCAGAATTCTCTAGAAAATCTGAATGTAAATTAAAATGCACATGTCAGGTGTTCTCGGCGAGTCCCCTGAGGCTCTGTGGCTCAGACCTGGAGCTCAGAGCTTCCGGAGCATGTCTGAGCTCCACAGAACCACCAGTGCACAAATGAAGCTTACAACCTTGACTGCTACAAACAGTCAAGTCTGTTTCCCTAGTCCCAGTCTCTCTTCCCACTTTATCTAATGGTCTCCAGCAAGCATGACCTAAGCACCCACAGTCGAAACTCAACGTTCACAGCTGAAGAAAGGCAAGGTTGAAGGACACAGGTAGAGGAAACTCCTGGGTGCTGCTCGAATCCTAAATGGTCTTATAATGAAAAACTCAGAACCAGATATTGGGGTAAATGCTGAAAGATCAGAGAGACAAAGGAACAAGCCACTGCCACGTCTCACTGTGCCACCACTGCCTGGCTCTGTTTCTCTCCTTGACTGAGTCAATCTCATATAGTCCAGGGTGGCTTTGAACTCACAGAGATTCAAATGGATCTCTGCCTCCCGAGTGCTAGGATTAAAGGTGTGTGCCACCATTGCCTGGCCTCTATGCTTTAATCTAGTGGCTTGTTCTGTTCTCTGATCTTCAGGCAAATTTTATTAGGGTACACAATATATCACCACACCTGGGGGGGGGGGTTGTCAGCTGAGAGCTCTGGCTGTTCAGCCACACGGTCGCCCCTGGCGGCAATTTAACTGGGTACATTGGTTTCACAGAAAAGGACAGTCACCCCAAGTGCTTAAACAGAGGGCCCATTAAACTAGATTAATACAGTGTGTCCAGTGACCTTTGTGAGTCACCGGACAGAAATCTCCCAACTGGCTAATCTGTGACTGAAACTATCAGCTATCTGTGGCTGACCTATCTGTCCAGCCAATCTGGGCAGAGATGACGAGAGAACAAAAACAACATCAAAATGACCCGGAGAGGTTTAGAAGGCCGCAGTGGCTGTCGGATGAAGTACCCGAGAGCTCTGGGCTGGGAAGGCTAAGAGGAGGAGGGAAGGAGGGAAGACAAGAGCGGGCAGCAGGAGAACGGAGACTGAGAATATGGCCCTCCCACTGGAAAAAGACGTGGTAACGGAAAAGGGAGGCTCCGAAGGGAAGCACGGCAGGGAAGGGACTCCACCCAGTGACTGGACCCCAGATCCATTGATGTGAGACCCTTCTGCTGTGACACGGAGGGTCAGGGAGACAGTCCAGATCTTTTGCCAGCACACAAGAACACCCAAAGGCCAAATCACCAGGAACTCTTAAGTCTAACAAAACCAAAGCATCCACAATCGTACGTAAGAAAAACCCAGAAAAACCAGACGGGACCCAAGTGAGAAGAGCGCTGAGAGAGGCAAGGCTCGTGGGCAAACTCTGAGCGCCTGCCTTTCTGCAACATGCCTTTCACGCCGTCTTCATGCTTACTATCAATCAAACTGACTGTGTCTACTTAAGAACACTAGCATGTGAGCATCTCAGGGTAATGTGTGTGAAACACTGGCTTCCTGTGGATTACAGCTACTGGGATGTGTTCATTGGTTGGTTTTTCTCTGTGTAGACCAGGCTGCCTGGAACTCGCTCTGTAGACCAGGCTAGCCTCAAACTCACAGAGATTCACCTGCCTCTGCCTCCCAAGTGCTGGGATTAGAGGCAAGCATCAGCACTGCCCAGCTGGTTAACTGCATTTTTAAGGGATAAAAAAAGACACTTACACATACTGATCTTACCTGATCTGTAAATATCTTTTATAGTCACCACATTCTTCACCATAAGAATAAAAATAAAAAAGTTAATTAAAAAACATTTTGTTTATCTCTCAGAGTTATTCTAATATTTGAAAACGATAAAACACTGGTGGTTGAAATGTGGGCTCAAACCTTTCACACATAATTGAGTTCACAAATTATTTCTGTCTGACAGTGCTGGGAAATGAACCCAGAACCTCTCGCCTGTTCGGTAGGGGTTCTACCACTGAGCTGCACCCTAGAGCAAGGTGCCAGGCTCTGACTTTATATCTGTGTAGCTACAGGAACATACTTAGTAAGTACTGGTGGCACACATTTTCTTGACACAAGAAATGTGTCATCCAATTTGTCCATTATTAATGCCTAACTATTCATTTTCGTTTTTATGAAACCACAACACAAATGCCTTGTGCATCTATTTACTCCATTTTCCCAAGTTTTATAATTTAAGAATCCCAAAACTAACACGTGTTGGCATCTCCTTAAAAGTGTGACTTTGTGCTACGGTTGGGGCCACTTAACGAGAAACGCCCTGACAAACACAGAACAATGGATACTGGGTAAAGAGATGGGAAGGCACACAAGTCAGCTCTTCTACTGACCAACAGGCGCAAATGTGTCAACCAAACTATCCTGGAAAGGACTACATTCTGAAATTATTGCCATAATGTCATGATTACTATGCAGTAATAAAACATAGGACATATATAAGCAAAATTAAAAACTTTCAGTAAGTCTCATTCAGAAATATTTTGCAAGGCCTGTGACTGCTCGGCAGTTAGGGACACTTTTGCTGCCACCTGGAGACTTGAGTTTGATCCCCAGAACTCACACAGTAAAAAAAGAAGAAAAAAAAATCAGCTCCCAAGGGTTGTCGTCTAACCTACGCATGCAAAAGCTGTAGCACACCTGCTCACTTATACACGCACCTGAGTGCAAGCGCACACAAATATACTTACAAAAACCTTTTGTGGCTAGGAGTGCTGTTGCATGTCCGTAATCCCAGCACTCAGACCTGAGGCAGGAGGACTGAGTTTTTAAAGACACAGAGGTTACTGCCTTGGAAAGCTGAGGTACTTTCACAGGCATGAAATAGTAAGCAGTGTGCTACAATCCAGGAATAGCTACATGCCAGCTGGGTGTGAACACTATGCCCAGAGAGCTCACCTGAAATCTACCAAGTGTGTGTGTAATTAAAACAGGGGAAAGCAGGCCAGTTTCATCTCAGCATGGCACACCTAGGGAACAGCAGGGCAGGGCACTCAGCTCTCCACGGACCATCTCTATGATCAGCCCAGAAGAGACGGCCCTCCCTCCCTTCCAGAGATGAGATCACCGTTCCTTCAAAACACTTTCTGTGCTTCACAGTGAGCTTTCTGGGACAGAGATCAGATTTTGTCAACCTGTTGCATCAGACACCAAAGTTAGACTACCTGCTCAGTACATACCTGATGAAGAGTAAATCAATGAGGACGAAGCCAGGTAAGAGAAGTTAGGCTCTAGGACTGCAAGTTGAAGGCAAGCCAGCCTGGATTGCACAGGAAGACCTGATTCAAAACCAAACAAGAAGCCGGGCGGTGATGCACGCCTTTAGTCTCAGCACTAGGGAGGCAGAGGCAGGAGGATCTGTTCCAGGCCAGCCTGGTCTACAGAGCGAGTTCCAGGGCAGCCAGGGCTACACAGAGAAACCCTGTTTGAGTGTGTGTGTTGGGGGTGGGGGGGATAAGTTAGGTAGGAATTCACAGGTATGAGAAAGAAAAGATAAAAATCACTCCTTGGGGAATGCTGCACAAGTAAAGAGGAAGAGGAGGGCGGAGCACAGTCAGAACAACAGAAAGTGGAGAGGTGAATGGCCATGCTGCTGACTTAGAAATGAGACCACACAGGTGCACGGCCTCAGGAACAGAGCCTCTGGAAACACCACACGTAAGACTCAGCAGCGAAGCTCTGAGTGTTTTCTCTACCATGGGGGTGGGGTGGGGGTGGGGGGGTGGCATTCTTACCATGTCTAGTCTGCAGTGTCAACGGATCAATAAAAGCAGTGGAGAACTTAAAGGTCTAAAGAGGAGGATGGAAAAAGTAAAGTTTCCATCATTTACAGACAACAGCCATGATTACAGAATTATGTCCATAACCCGATAAAATACACACACATTACAACTAGCAAATGACTCCAGAAGGTATGCCAGATCTCAGGACACAGGCAAGCAGCAACTGAATACCTGGACACTAACAAGGGAAAGAACGAACTCTGTAAAACTGTATTTACAGGAACACTAAAACGTCCACTATAGCTAATAAAGCTAATGCAAGACAGGCACAATCTATACTGTAATCTACAAACCAAGGCTGAGAGAACTTAAGTGGAACGGTTCACAGACAGAAGTCACAGTATTACTAGAATATCTACTCTCCACAAACTGGATGATAGGATGAAATGAAATTCCATTCAAAATCTAGCAGGCGATTATTTACAACACATACATAAACTAAAGTTATGTATAAAATTTCAAAGTATCTGTAATATACAAAAGAGTAAAAGCAAAAACTTAACTGTTTGACTTCAAGACTTACTACAATGCTGAGGCACTCCACAGTGTGCAACTTGTATACAAACAGACAAGGAGGCCACGCAGTGACAGACACTCAACCGGCTGCCAAGAAGTCACCAACTAAGCACAACTGGAAAGGAAGTCCTTCCAACCAAAGGTACTTGATACATGTAGGGGGAAAGGTGGCCAACAGCTGCCTTATTTCCTGCCAACCCAAAGCTAGATGGGTCATCAACCTAAACTCCTGAGGGATTTAAAGCCTCTTGAAACAAAGAGAGGAGAATACCGTCCCAGCGTTGGGCTTGTGAGTACTTCTTGAAACTGAACTTCCTGTTCAACAGAGATATTTAAAGAACAGTCAAGCTATGGCCCAGAAATAATGTTGGGCAAAGGATCACACTCGTAACATATTCTATATGCATGCATATATGCAAAAGCCCAGAAGTCAACAATAAGACAATAACAACTTAAAAAAGCAGGATGTGGAAAAGATGCCCCACCCCCACCACCACATACACACAAACCACACCAGCTACGTAGAGAGCCAAATAGGACACACAAAAAGATGCCCCAAGTCATTAGTCCTTGGGGAAAAGCTAATCATGATCACAATGATCTTGACTAGGGACATCAAACATTTCCCTTACTCTGGCACACTAGCACTTTCTCACTGAGCAAAGACATTACTTCCATGGCCAACAGCATAACCTTTGTTAGTCCTAACTATCACACTTGATTATGTTTTACTTTCTGCTGCCTAAGTGCTGTGGTAGCCTTATGAGGCAGCCCTACACTGTGCTTTGCCTGAGCCTTTCATGGTATCTCAATACACAGACCATTCCCACTGACAGCCCACAACACAAGCAGCAATCAGTCTGTCTCTTCCCTCAGCGAACAAGCTGCAGTTGACAGGCCATCAGCGTTCCACACTCTGCTCTGTCGTTGTGAGCGAATGGCCAGACACAGAGAATGTCAAGACTCCAGATCCAGCATGTTTAGAGCTCTCTGTTCGCTGCAACACGGGGTTGCAAGGGGATGCAAGGCAGAGCTTCTGATGAGGCTCTCTGCCATGGCGGGAGCACTTTCTGGCCTGTTTCCAAACTAGCAATGGCATCACCCTTCAACGGGCACTCAGATGGTACCTTGAAGCAAGAGGCACCCCTTCACCCACAGGCCCTGCTGGAGTCACACGGATGAACACAGTTCCTCTTGGCAGCCCAATCCTATCTTTCATCACTTGCTTTCTTTGGGGGAGGGATGCTTTCCCCTTTAATTCTCCCTACACATTGCGTTTCCTGTAGTCCAGATCACAGTTCCTCTCGCTATAGGCATTCTTTCAAATGGACATGCTGAAAAGCCAGTGGATCGAGTTAGGTCAGCGAACAGGGGCATTCTATACAAAGTCCAGCAAAGGCTGCAAGTCCATCTACAGAGAAGTCATCTTCTCACTGAATAGAAGTCACAGAGACGCTGAAAGACCCCTCAGGCACAGAATAGTCATGATGGTGTTCTCTCTCCTTGATGGTCTTCCTGGTTTCCTATTTGTTACCCAGGGAGCATCCCTGAGCAGGTGGTTCACGGATGTCCTCCAAACACAGCAAATGGCCTTCTAAAGGTGAGAGGGGAAAAGACAAGGCCTACTGCTCTTGCAGAAAACAACTAACAAAATTAAACATTGTTTGGGGGCTGAAAAACAGCCAAGTAGCAATCAGAAGCTCTTCACGGGCTCCTGTATCTTCCAGAACAGAATAATCCAGCATGGTTGCATTGAGACAAAAGATCTGAAGAGAAGACCCTAGGAAGAAGCCCAAGTCCTCATTCTCCCTCTCATACACCCGCCCTCCCTCCTCTCCACCCCCTTACTGAAACACAGAGAGCTGAGTCTGCTTTGCCCTTCTGTGTAAATACCAGAAGACACGTATGCCCGCTTCTCCCAACCACAACTGCCTTGAGGGAGCCATCAGGAGAGTTGTTGATGTGACACTGTCTTCAGGCCATCTGATGTGGGGTGGTGTCTGCAGACCCAAGAGCAGCAGAGATCCAAAGGAGACAGCACAGGGGGCAAGACAGAGAGGTTCGGAGTCCGCTGCCCCCCAGCTGAACTTCACAGGATCAACTACCTTCCAAAGACAGGCGATCCCACTATGGAATCAAAGGATTACTCCTGAGGCAACTATTCCAAGCTGTGTTTCTACCATTAGAAGAGTCCAAGAATCTCAAAGAATACACTAAAGGTTGCAGAACAAAACCTTTTTTGTTTTGTTTTTCAAGATAGGCCTTCTCTGTGTAGCAGCCCTAGCTGTCCTGGAACTCTCTTGGTAGACCAGGCTGGCCTCAAACTCACAGAGATCCACCTGCCTCTGCCTCCCGACTGTGGGGATTAAAGACGTGTGCTACCACTGCCCAGTTTGCAGGTCAAAATCTTAATTCCACTAGTTCACGGAGGACCAAACAGCAAGAAAGTACGAATAGTTGTAAACAGTCCACCAGGAACTAGACAGCTCTTCATCTCATCTTTAAACTTAGAGAAAATCATTCCTTGTTCTCTAGAAAAATATAAAAACCCCAGTGGGAAATGTAAGGAAGATTCTTCCCCTTCCCAAGTTCAACTGATTTCATAGTTTCCTTGCAGAATTCACAAAAGAGGGATTCATGTGACAGGAAATTACAATATTGTAAAGGCAGGCTTGTTCCTAGCAAGTCGGCCACTTACTCAAGACTTCCGTTAACTTTGAACCAACTATGAAGAGCAGCCAAACGCTGACAAGTTAGCGCTGTGCAAAAGCCACCCTCAGACCCTGATCAGAAAACAGGACAGCCTGTGTGAACAGGGGCAGCCCAGACGGTGAAGAAGCAGTGGCAGGCTTTAGTTTTCAGATAGCAAACCCTTCATCTAGACACTCTCCCGATTTTCTTCCCAGCTCGATCCACTCTTCCTTCTCTGTGACAGTTTAGTCTCACTCCCATCTTCCACTGAGGAGCAGGTCTTCCCAAGGGAGGGGAAATGGCAATGGGCACAGGATTGAGGACCCAGATGTCTACATCAAAAGCCTACCAATGGTGTCTGTAGAGGAAAAGCAATGGGAAGCAAGCACGAGTCCAGGCAGCTGGGCAGGTCCTCTATTTAAGTCACTACCATCCTGCCTGAGAAGTTAACTGAACTAAATCTATTGAATGCTCTGCCATAAAACCATCCATGCACACAGACAAGAGCTCAGCCCCACCGTGCTAATCACACAGCATCCCCACGTGTCACAAAGGCTCTCAGGAGGGACACAGACAGCAAAGACACAGCCACTGGCTTCTTTATCTTTTATTTTGAGATAGGTCTTATCCAGCCAGACTGCCCTCTTCCTACCTCAGCCCTGAGTCCTGGCATCATAGGAGTAGACCACCATGCCGGGCTCAAGTACTATTTTTAAATAACATTTTAAATAGAAATTGAAAGTTGCTTTATGTAAGCACTCAAATGTGACACCACAAAAGGCAAAGTTCCTTGGGGGCAACTTTCACTCCTTACTCAGAAAGCAGAGGGCAAAGCTCATCAGCTCTGTTTACCAATGTCTCAGGGCTAGCACCCCCCCCCCCCCCTTGAGCTTAGACATTTTTAAGAAGCACCCCGAGAGAAAAAAGGGCTGTGGCATCCAAGTCACTTTTAGGATCTGTGAAGGATGTCAGCAAACAGATGCGGAGAGGCTATCAAAACCCCACAAAGGAGAAATACTTTCCAACTACAGGAGATATCTGAAATCCAGAGAGTAATAGTTCAAGTAATTGCCATGCAGCATGAAGGAATGCAGTGGGATAATCAGAGTAGGTTCCTGCAGGCTCTTTATAATGTAGCTCTGTTAAGTTCTCTGAACCTGTAATTGCATATGCAGCAGGATGGAATGCAGTGGGATAATCAGAGTAGGTTCCTGCAGGCTCTTTATAACGTAGCTCTGTTAAGTTCTCTGAACCTGTTGGGACACAGCAGAAGAGAGCACAGGAGAAGAGGGCACCTCTCAGAATGGATGGGGGACAGATAAATTTCAAAATCCCAGAGGGGTGCAGACACTCAGCCCTCGACTGCGGCCACACGGCCTCTGGTGATTGACTTTCCTTCCTGTCTACATCACAGTAGCAGAGCAACTTTTTCCAAAGGAAGTTACCAGCCTCTCAAGTTAGCAACCTGTCCATGTGGTGATGCCTTGCCCACAGACAGACAGACAGACAGACAGATACAGAAACACACACACACTCTCACTCACATACCCACACACACACTGAGAAATGTGCCTTAATCAAGATCACTCCCTAAACACTTGTAGAAACACAAGTTAAGCCCAGGAGGCTGAGCCCAGCTTCTCTCTCCTTGAGGAAACTCTCTCCCCCTGGTTCACAGGAGAGAAAACCACAACCAACAGAACCAGATGTTTGATGCTTGGAAGACACCAAGTACTTCAGACACCCAGGCTCTAGCTGCTTTTAGTCTCAGGACAGTCCCTCAATCACAACTGACACCAGTACAACCGTCCCCGTCCCCGGTCTCTCTGGGACCATACTCTGAGTTCTGTGAGAACATGTCACCAGTTGTTAATAATGGCCCTATTTGGCTGGTAAAATGAGAGATGGTTTCCATTTTTCTGTCTCTTTGCATTTCCCATGTTTTTGCAAGCATTTATCATCTCATGCAGAAGCTATTCTAAACTCTGCCAAGAGCAGACTGTTAACTTGCTTGATGCTTTGAACAAATAAACCAGAAACTATGCTACTCTAAATGACCATCAAAATGCAAGAAACAGTGTGATGGTCCACACCTGTATCCCCAGCACTCGGGAGGCTTAGGCTCAGAAGTACCAGAAATGTGACACTTGCCTGGGCTACACCAGGTTACAGGACAGCCTTGGTTACACAGTAAGACCCTGTTGTAGCACGAATCTTAAAGAGTCTTATTAATAAAAACAAACCTGAGGCCAGTTATTGGGGTGAATGCTGGATGATCAGAGAAGCAGAACAAGCCACAGCTTCCTCACCTTGCCAATTCCTCAGCTGATCCCGTTTCCTCGGGCTGGAAGCCTCTGAGTCTTCATCCTGCTCAAAAGCCTAAAAGCTTAACCAGCCTAGTTCCTCCTCCTCACGCCTTAAATACCTTTCTGCTTTCTGCCATCACTTCCTGGGATTAAAGGCATGAGTCACCATGCCTAGCTGTTTCCAGTGTGGCTTTGAACTCACAGAGATCCAGACAGATCTCTGCCTCTGGAATGCTAGGATTAAAGGCGTGTGTGCCACCATTTTCTGGTCTATATCTTGTGGCTGTTCTGTTCTCTGACCCCAGATAAGTTTATTAGGGTGCACAATATTTTGGGGAACACAATATCACCACACCCTGTCACAAAAAAGCAAACAGCAACAAAGCCATTAAAGAACAACCACAGGAACGGACGGAGGCTGGAGCCACCCTTTAGAACCAGACTCCACATGCAGGGGGATGGCCATGCACCAGCTCCACCAGCTATAAATGGAGCCACAGCACAGTAATACAGTGAGCTCAGACATTCAGACAAGACAGAGGCAGGGCAATGTCACACACTTTTCTTCAGAGGGCTTTCCAGATAACACAAAGGCCCCTAACTCCACACACCAAACTATCTTAATTACTAAAATGGGGAGGGGGAGTCAGAGCATGGTAAGCCCTTCTGGGGATTACTGTTAATTCAGAAAAACTGGGAAGGCACTTGTTTCTGGAGGAGCTCAGACATCATCAATTACAACCCCCCATACATGCCTTTCTACCCACAAACTTCAGAATTCATGGCTGATCCTTCTGCTCACTGTACTCACTAGTAAGAGACATTCACCACCTCAGGAGAAATAATTGACTAAGTAACTCAGAAAGTATCAAGTGATGTTACATGACCACTGATGGTAAATACTGCACCCCAGTTGCTGGGACCACGTCATTGGCACATGTAAACTAGGGGCCGTGAGGCTGTGACTGGCTTGTGGAGCTACAGAATGGCCTCTTGGCTCCTAATTACAGAAAGAGTAACTTAGAGGTTAACCAGGCACTAAACAAGTCTGCAGGAGAAACAGGCCAGGTTCTTAGCAAACAGGCTCTCTTTCTAACACAGCCTAAAGCCTTAATCCAAAGGTCTTTGGGATTTCTGTGGGAAAACAGATCTCAACTAAAAACACATTTTATCAAGAGTATTGACTAGCAAAAAAGTTACTAACCAGTTTCTTAGAAACTCACTCTAAAATCTTTTAAATACAACAGATTTATTAATAACTTTAGAATTTAGACATTTGATTTTCAACAACTCCAAAATAAATGAAACAAAGTCTAACAAACAGCCCGCCCTGACTGACAAAGATAACCAACCCAACTCACGTGTGCTCAAGATAGCCGCAGACCAAGCATCAGATCGGCTTATACAGCAAATCACAGGGCAAGCCAAGCATTCCTCTACTTCCTGTCAAAACACACATTCCTCTCCAGACACCCACCCACATATATTACAGGAGGAAAGTAAAAATGCATCCACGCCAAAGTCAATCACATTACAGGTGAGTGGAGTTTTTTTGCTACAGACGGATATGCCTGCTTGTGATTGGACAGATAAGGAAGGCTTGGAAAAACTCACACAAACTCAAAGAAACCCGTAGAAAATAATCAATTAAGAGACTCTCTGTTTAAGGAGAACCTTTATCTGCCTCATCCCTGAGTGTCTTACAAATGTCTTCAACTTTCAATGATTATTTTAAATTTGATCTAAAAGAAATTAAAATGTGAAGAAAACATTTTACCTTTTTAATATATAAATGTAAATATATCAACATTATTATTAGGGAAATAAAGATGTATCTATGTAATGAACACAAATATGATTTCCACCCACTTTGTTTGCTCTAAGTCTCCTGAGCCCTCACTCCAAGAAAGGAAAAACCACAAGCTTCCCTTCTAACTAGGAAAGCCATGGGGGTAGGGGTCAGAAGGGAGCACCAGACACAGCATGGCCGGGCGTGCTGCAGCCTCGGGCCTGTGAGATGAGGCCACAGGTCAGTCCTGGCGGCTCCCTTCCATGCTTTTCCTTCCACCTTCACCCGTACACAGTGAACCTGCCATACGACCTTCACAGTCAGGCCAAGTCTCCTTCCCTCATTACCTCAGCCTCGGAACAGAGACGAGAAAACATTCTGGATGCTCTGTGTCCATTTAGATGGCTCGTGCATTACTTTCCCAGACTGACGGGGCTATGGCCAACGTGTTGCAGAGGGTAGGGCCTAATTACAGATCTGAGTCCCTGTAGAAGCTCCTCATCCCACTGCCTATGCCTGGGAGGCAGAGGTAGGCAGATCTCTGTGAGTTCAAGGCCAGCCTGGTCTACAGAGGGAGATCCAGGACAGGCTCCAAAACTACACGGAGAAACCCTGTCTTGGGTTGGCATTGAGGATGGGCTTCTCCTGCCTCAGCCTGTAGAGTGCTGGGATTGCTGGTGGGTCACCCCACACCTGGCTGAAAAAGCAACTTTTAAACATAAGATTCTGGGTCTGGGGTTGGGAGATGCTCAGTGGGTAAAGTGTTTGCTGTGTCCACATGGAGGTCCCTGTTCAGATCCCAAGAACTCATCTAAAACCTGGCATGGTGGAAACGTGAAATGGTAAGTCCCAGATTCGGTAAAATACCCTAGCTCAAAACTTAAGATGGGTCCAGGCATGGTAGCACACGTCTTTAATCCCAGCACTCAAAGGCAGAGGCAGGCAACTCTCTGTGAGTTCAAGGGCAGCCTCGTCTACACAGAGAGTTCCAGGATACCCAAATCTACATAATAGAGACCCTGTCTCACCCCCAACTCCCCACAAAAAAAGGTGGAGAGTATAGAGGATATCAACATTAATCAGTCTCTCAGCTGTGTGGACAGGCATGCATGTATGAGTAGGCATATACAGGCCAGTACATATACACAGACACACAGACACACAGACACACAGACACACA
>CABHPR010115082.1:0-32616 GCA_902168415.1 Peromyscus melanophrys | reverse complement strand
TGTGTGTGTGTGTGTGTGTGTGTGTGTGTGTGTGTGTGTGTGTGTGTATAAACTATAGTGTACTTTTACAAGAAGCAGTTTATATTAGAACAGTTCACGGGCCTTTTCATATTTTACCTGGCTTTGTCTTTCTGTCTTTCTTTCTTCCTTTTCTTTCTTTTTCTTGAGACAGTTTCTTAGCATGCAGTCTAAGCCAGACACTATGCAGCTCAGGCCAGTCTTGAACTCATGATCCTCCTGCCTCAGCCTCCTAAGGGATTACAAATGTATACTACCATCAGTTGTATTGAACTAACTGTGTGTGTGTGTGTGTGTGTGTGTGTGTGTGTGTGTGTGTGTTTGTGTGTGTGTATATGTGCGTTTATGTTTTTTTGTATGTGTGTTTGTGTGTGTGTGTGTGTGTGTGTGTGTGTGTGTGTGTGTGTGTGTGTGTGTATATATATACTCATGGAAACCACAGGTCCACTTTGAGTATGATGTTCATTTAATTTTTGGAGACAATATCTCTCACTGATGCCAGAGGTCATCATATCAGTTAGAGAATATGTCTGCCTCCACCTCCCTCAGTGCTCAAATTTCAGGTACACCCCCACATCTGACTTCTATATGGGTGCTGGGGATCTGAACTTAGGTCCCCATGCTTGTACAGTGAGCTGTTTACCCACTGGGACATCTCCCCCGTCCAAAGTCAAGTCCCTCTGAGGTATAGCTGGATCGGCCTGCCCTGGTGGCATCATGGCTTCACTATCATAGAATAAAATCAGCTGTGGGTATCCCAGAGCCCTCAGCTCGTTCTCTCATCCACAGAAGGACCAATAAAACTATGGACCCTCGCTTGCCACAAGGCCAAGTTGGTGACCCGAAGAGCACTTCCTAGAACACGAGGCTCTAACTATCGACAGTTTGTCCTTGCTATTATGACATCACTTTCTCCAAAGACACGTGTTCCTTTCACATAGAGTGTCACACATAATACTGTAGTTAGCATAAGCAAGCTCATCACCACATTTGATGGCGCTGAAAGAAATGGAGTTTTTAGCCTGATTTCCTCTTTCCTTTCATGTGCGAAAACAGTCATCTGGTAATTAAAATGGAACATTCGAAAGGATGGGGAATAAAAGCGCCCTGCTACCATTAAAGACCAAAGCGAAGAAAGTTCAGGCAAAGTTGAGTGTGAAGGCTCTCACTGAGATGAGCGGAACTTTCACGGTGGAGGGTGTTCTCCCAGCAATTAAATCTGAGTGTGAAGTCAAGAGTCCTTGTTTCGCCATTCAGCATTAGCTTAAGTGCTTCTAATCGCTTAGATTTACCTTATTTCTCTAATTTAAAAGAGTCCTTTTTGGTTTTTGTTTTTAATCACAACAGTGTCAATAGCCGAAACTATGCAGGAAGACGAGTCCAGAGACCTGTGCTCTTTACCCCCAGTTACACACTAACCTGTCCTTTGCAGCATGGGGGCAGGATAGGCTGCTGTAGGTGCATAACATGGGAGGAAAGGAAGATAAAGAAGAAGTGACTCCTGGCTGGGCCTGGGGAAAATGCTTGTGCAAGCGTGAGCATCTGAGTTAGGATCCTCAGCACGCACATAAAAACTCGGCCGTGGTAGCTTGCACCCGTCATCCTGGAACCCAGGAAGTGGAGAAAAGGGGGGGTCTCTGGGGCTTGCTAGCCAGCTAATCTGGCCAAATCAGTGAGCTTCAGGTTCAGCGAGAGACCTGGTCTCAACAAAGGAGGTGAAGGGCAGCCGAGGAAGATGCCTACCTCTGACCTCTGATCGCCACATGCAAGTGCACACGTATGCATGAGCACTCCCCCCTGCCATGCAAGCATGTCCATCCAACATACACCAGCTACATACTCCTCAATAAATAAATAATAAAGAGTTAGGAGGAAAGGAAGGAAGAAAATTCCTGTTAAGAGCCATAGCAGGAGGCTGCACATGGTGTTGCGTGCTTGTAATCTCAGCACTTGGGAGGCTGACGCAGAAGGATTTCAAGTTCAAGGCCAGCCTGTGATACATAAGGGCATCCATCCATCCTGTCTCACAGCAACAGCAGAGGCTGGGCTGCTGCTCAGTTCTGCAGAGGGCTGGCCTAGTGAACAGGAATGAAGGCCCGAGTACAACCTTCAGCATGGCATCATAAAAATGGCCATAATGAATCATGTCTATAATCTCAGGACTCCCAGCACTGAAGAGGCAGAGGCAGGAGGATCATAAATTCAAGATAATCCTTGGCTACATACCAACTTTGAGACCCACTATGGCCAACAAGACCTTATAAGGCAACCCGAAGAGAACAACAAAGAAAGATTAAAAACCTCAAAAATCTTTGGATGCTGTTGTCCTGGCCTAACTGTTTTCTGGTATAATTTTTATCCTCATGGAATTGGAAAGCTGAGAGAAATCAAAGCTTGCGGTGCACAATGGTGGGGGCTGGGTTTGCTCTTTAGATGCCACAGTACACTTTCTCTGTGGCACCTAATAAGAATTGACAAGTGAAAGTAAGGAAATGTCACCCTGTTTTGTCCATACCGACATGCATAATGTCAGTGTATCTACATAAGAAGCAGTATTGTTGAGAGCGACAGATGGGACCCACATGGTGGAAGGGAGAGAATGGACTCCCACAAGTTGTCCTGACCTCCCCCACCACACACACACACACACACACACACACACACACACACACACACACACACATATGCACACATTCACCTAGGCCTATCATGAGAAAATTTGATTTGGTATAAATAGCTGAGATTTTACGTATGTGATAGAGATAGTTTCTCAATTAAAAAAGAATCAATTCTCTAAACCCATAGAAACAGCGAGTGCGGTTTGCAAAGCCTGGGAATTTTTAGGTTCTTTCTCATGCTTTAGATTACATTTAGATTCTTCATTAAATGATTTTTCCCCCCAGTGCTTATGTGCTTGGCATTTCCATTTTTAAAGGAGCCCATGGTGAGGGTAAATTGCATAATAGCTGCTGAGAAACTGAACAGCTTCGATTAATTCAAGTTGGTTTGTTCAGGCAATGCCTGTTCATCATTCCCAGCAAAAGGCATGTTTCTCCATAGCATCCTTCTACCCCACACCTGGGTGTGCACCTGAAGCCATGTAAGGCAGCAAACCATGGAGATGCCTGTACAACCGGAATCATGGAAGTACTGTTCCCGGTAGCCAAGATCCAGAACCAGACTAGATGTCCATCAACAGATGAATGGCTAAAGAAGCCATGCTGTAGATATGCAATAGAGTTCTATTCAGCTGAAAAGATGAACCAAATGACGTCATCGGCAGGAAAACTGGTAGTACCAGAGATTGTCATGTGTCACGGTTAGCATAACTGTCACCTTGACACAACCTAGAATCACGGGAGAAGAGAGTCTCAATGAGGGATTAGTCTAGACCAGGTTAGCCCATGGGCATGACTAAGAGAGATTGTGATTGCCTTAGTTGATGTGGGAAGACCCATCCTAAAAGTGGGTGGCACCATTCCCTAGTTTGGGCTCAGAGAAAGCTCCTAGTTGAGCAGTAAGCATGAGTGAATTTAGTCTCTCTGATCTTGACTGTAGATGTGACATGATTAGCTGCCTCAAGGACCCTCTTCTGTGATTCTCCCACCCTCCCACCCCCACTGCAGTGACCTATAACCTGGAACTGTGAGCTACAGTCACCTACGTTGATTTTTCCCAGGGAATTTTATCCCAACAGAAATGAAACTGAACCATAATGTTAAGCGAAACCACACTGTTCTCAGAAAGATACATGCCACCTTCTCTCTCATATGCCGCATGTAGATTTAAATAAACACATGCCTCACATATGCAAAGTCTTGTATTCAGTCCCGAGCACCATTCCAAGGCAGGAAGAGCCAGTTGAATGGCTACAAAGAATGGGGAAGGCCACCACAGACACAGCTATTTTTCATTTTTTTCCCCAAAGCCAAAATAATCCCCAAGTTTTAAATGCGTAATTAATATCAAAGTACCTGAAGTTGAATGCAAAAATCAATCAGGACACACCAGCATCTTAGGCAGTTGCCATGGAGACTTGAAGGTTTAAGAATGTAGAACATGTGGGCCCAGGTGCTGAGGCCTAGGTCTAAGTTCTAGTTGTTGATCTGGTGTGAGCCAGTGAACTAGACTAGATAGAAAAAGCAGTGGCTGGCTGGGTCTGGGGGAGATTGCTAAGTGGTTAGAGCTCTGGCAGGACAAGCATGAGGGAAGGAGTTCAGACGTCCAGAAGCCTGTGGAGATGTCAGGCGAGTGTGAAAGCCAACCTGTTAGTCCAGGCTAGGAAGTCAAAGACAGGATCTGCAGAGCAAGTTGGCTAGCAAGACTAGCCATATTGATGAGCTCTGTGATTAAGAGTCCCTGCCTCAATGAGTAGATAGAGGAGTGATAGAGGATTATTCCCACATCAGTCTTGACTCTTGTGCCTTGAGTGTGCGTGTGTGCGTGTGTGCGTGTGTGTGTGTGTGTGTGTGTGTGTGTGTGTGTGCATGTAGGTGCATGTGCCACTGCTCACTTCTGGAGGTCAAAAGACAACCTGCAGAAGTTAGTTATTTCTTGTTATCATGTGGGTCCCAAGGACTGAACTCAGGTCCTGAGGCTTAACAAGTTCCTTTAGTTGCTGAGCAATCTTGCCAGCCTCTTACATCATTTTATTTGAAATTGTTTCCGCTCAGTCATACATAAAGAAGCTTTTACTTATTTCATCAGAACTCCCTGATGCATGAATGGTATCCCCAACCCCACAGCACTGAGTTGAGCCCAGCTACATGTACGACAGGTGCTAGCCTCAAGAGAAGTTCCAGTTAGCACATGAAGAATCTAGGTGGGCTTTTTCTCCCCTCTTAGCCACAAGCCTTGTAAAGCATCTGCCACTCTGAAAACTGTCAAAGAGATGGGTAGGATATGATTGGACCTAATTGTTGACACCTTTCAGCAAAAGGACATTCGTTTTTCTCTTTCTTAACTAATGGGGCAATGTCAAGCCAAAGCTACAAGACCACAGAAAAAGCAAATTATTGCCTCAGCAATTCTGCCAACACTCGGGGTTAATTGCCTTTGCAGACCCCTGTTTGATGCACAGTAAAAAGGAGAAAAATGATTTAGGTTCTCAGTAATCCCTTGGGTGATGCCTTCAGCCATGTAGAGGGAATAAAAATACTCTACAAATTTAGGTCTCTTTTAAAACCCTTCCCAGGCTCGATCCATCTATCATGCAAGTGGAAACTGCTCTGATGATATATTGTACATGGGGGCCACACTACATCATCACAGTTCTGACTTCACCAGGATGCCGTAGGAGGTTGGAACGCCACGTAACAAATTACAAGGCCGGACAGTGACAAATTCGCTTTGGGAGAGTTTAAATTAATTTTGAGCTGCTTCAAGTTGGTTTAGAAAGTAATTTTTAAATAAGTCAGAGGTGGACGGAGAAGGATGGCTCTAAAGACTTGCGTGTACGTAGGAAGTTCAAGGCCAAACCTGAGTCTAGCTACTTCAGAAGAATAGGGGTGGGATCAATTAGAACCAGACAGCCCACTCTCTATTCTAAGTTGTGGTACAAAGAGCAGGGGGAGAAACGGAAAGCTGTACCCACCAGGAAAGATATGATCATCAAATCATGGCATTTCCAGCTGGAGCCTATTGGTAGAGTTAACTCGTTTTTTCCCCAACAAACTTGGGTTTCTTTGTGAGCCAACAACAGAATTATACAGCAGCAGATCTGAAACAGTAGATTAAACCTGTAGCTGGGATGAGGCTCCATGGACAGTGCTTGCCCAGCATGCACAAAGCCCCACATTTCCTCTCCCCAGCATTGCATAAACCCTGTGTGGTGCCGCAGGTCTGTAATTCTAGCACTCTGGAGGCAAAGGCAGGAAGACCACAAGTTCAAGGTCATCTTCAGCTTCGTTGTGAATTCAAGGTCAACCTGGGCTATAAGGGTCCTAGTTTAAATAAATAAATAAAAAGATAAACAAATAAGTAAATTGGGCTAGATATGGAACTCAGTTGGTAGAGTACTTCCATAGAATAGAGAAATCTCGGGGGTTCCACCCCTGGAAACATTGGTGTGTGCCCCTCAAATCTGAGGACTAGGAAAGTAAAGACAGGAACACCAGAAGGTCAAGGTTATTATCAGCTCACATAGCTAGAATGAGGCCAGCCTGGACTACATGAAATCCTAGCTCAAAAAAGAGAACAAAGAATTAGTTGATATCTTCAGAATATGTTTTTGTGAACATGTTGCAATAAACAGAGGTGACATGATGATGCAGAAAGGACACAGAGGTGGGACCCAGGGAATTTGTGTACTGTTCCACTCTTCACAGCTACTTCATATGCACCTGTTTCTCTCCATGCCTCAGTTTCTTCATCTGCCAGAGTAGAGTACACATACTGGTCATCTTAGCACTCAGGAGGTAGATGGAGGAAGTTTGAGGCTAGTCTGGGCCAGGATGGTGAAACTCTCTCAAAAAAGAAGCAAAGAAACAACAAAGGGTGGAATAAGGTCTTTCTTGGAGGGTGAGCAGTAGGATGTAGCAGATATAGGTGAAACCTTGTGCTCCTGGAAACCGTAGTTCCTAAATGCTATTATTGTGGTGGTTGCTGGTCTTATTTGTGGCATAGTTTTTGAGGCAAAGCATCACGATTTGATTACTATGCTGCAAAATGTGACTTAAAACAAACATTCAGTCTTGGAAGATGGCTCAGTTGGTAATGTGCTCGCTGCTCAAGCCTGAGGACCTGTGTATGAATGCCCAGAACCCATGTGTAAAAGGGCCACATGTCCTATCAGGACCTTTTAACCCTAACACTGAGGCTACAAGTAGATACAGACTTGCTGGCTAGCCAACTGACACAAAGTAGAGTCACTTAGGAAGAAGGAACCTCAGCGGAGGTATTGTCTCCAACAAATTAGCCTGTAGGCATGACTATGGGGCATTTTCTTGATAAATAATTGTGCAGGGTGCCATTCCTTGGCAGGTGGTCCTGGGTTAAATAAGAAGGTAGGCTGAGCAAGCCATGGAGAGCAAGCCAGCAAGCAGCATTCCTTCGTGGTCTCTACATCAGTTCCTGCCTCCAGGATTCGCATTCAGCTCCTGCCCTGGCTTCCTTTGATGATGGGCTGTGATATAGAAATGTAAGTCTAATAAATCCTTTCCTCCCTGACTTGCTTTTGGTCAGTGTTTTCCCATAGCAATAGAAACCAAGCCAAAGCACCAGCCTAATTCATTTGGTGAGCTCCAGGCCAGTGAGAAACCCTGTCTCCAAAACAAGATAGGGCTGCACAGGTCACAGAGGGTAAAGGTGCTCACTGTCAAGACTGATGATGACCTGGGTTCAATCCCTGGGACCTATACGATGGAAGAGAGAACCTATTCCTACAAGGTCCTCTGACTTGCACATGTGCATCATGATGTATTTACACACACACACACACACACACACACACACACACACACACACACACAAAACAAAAAAACAAAACAAAAACAACCAGATTACACCCAAGGCTGTTCTCCTTACTCAACACTCATATGCACCTGGCCACACATGCATTCGCATCATACACACATACACACATTCTCACACGCACACTAAAATATGCATATTCACATTCCTTAAACCCACACAGGCTGACAAAGGGTTGGAGGTGAGGAGCGGGCATGCTGAAAGATGAAGCGTGACATCAAGATGGAATTGCAGGGTGTGTTCTTCCATAGAAGATTGAGTGGTTTTCACAGGGCTCCTCTGGAAAGGGAATAGTTGCTCACCACCTCGGAGATACACCGTTCCCCTTTACCACAAAGAGAAACAAAAAGAATTCACCTCAGTGGAGCATTTCTTTCTTCTTTCTCTCCTTCCTCGCGCCCCTAAAAGAAATACTCATTTCTCAGTGCGTGGGGAATCAATTAGCTACAGTGCCGTGTTCAGGTAGACTTTAGATTAGCTTGAGACCACTCCACTATAGATAATTAACCTTCGTGCCCAAATTAGCAGTGAAATAAGCCAGTTATTAGTTTTCATAATGAACAAAATTGAGTATTTTGGAAAGTTAAACCCCTAGAGCTTAAATTAAAATAAGCATTGGGGGAAATCCCTAAAGCATACTTCAATTCATTAACACGACAAATTCCACGGCACACTGAAGCGACAATGTGCCTTCTTGAAAGGAAATTGAGTCCCCCTAATAATCATCTAGATTGACCTCAGAGAATGATTCCATTTGACGCTCAGAATCTCAAAGACCAGTTGAAGAATGAAGTCGACGTCCCTTTCTCTTGCTAAGAGCTGGGCAGCGAGAAGAGAAGACACTCTACACAGCACTGGAACAAATGGGTTTTATGAAAGGCCTTAGAGAAAGCCATCTTCATGGCAGCCTGAAGGATGTGCTCTTGTGCACTTGACCTTGACCGAGGGTCGGTGGGCTAAGTGTCCAGAGGATAGGTGCTCTGGGTCCAGGGCTCTGCATCCTTGGAAAAAGTTGTGACATCTCTAGATGGTTTGGTTTTCTCTTGGGAAGAAAGAGAGCCACCACGCATACCTCAGTCAGTCCATAGCTTTGAAGAGCAGCATGCACAGCTGGGGGTGGCACACAGGCTTGCAGTCTATGGATGTGGGAGGCTGAGGCATGAGGACTGCTAGGAGTTTGAGGTCAGGCTGGGCTAAAAAGTGAGACGTTCATCTCAAACAAACAGAAAGAAGGAAATGAAGAAAAAAGACAAAGGGGGAGGTGGGAAGGAGGAAGAAAGCAAACAAGCAAAAGGAAGTAAGAAGAGAGAGAAAGGAGAAAAAAAAGAAGGGAGAGAGGGGGAGAAAGAAGAAAGGGAAAGAAAGAGAGCAAAGGGAGGTGAAGGAAGGAAAAAGGGAGTAAGAAGGGAGAGAAGAAGGGGTGGGAAGGAGAAAGAGAGAAGGAAGAGTGGGATGAAGAGGAAAGAAAGAAGAAGGGGGTGAGGGATGCAGGAAGGAAGGAAGGAAGGGAGGGAGGGAGGGAGGGAGGAAGGAAGGGAGAAAGGAAAGAAGGAAGGGAGGACAGAGCAGCGTGTCTGGCACTGTCAAATGGTCAGTCATTTCTTTAGGGTGAAAAGGAAACGCACTTTCCTGCACCCCACACCTTCCCCACTCTCACCTCCTTGAGGAACAGCGGATGTCAAATCTAATGAAGGACTCGGATAGATATTAATGAACACATAAATATGTCAAATGGATTATCCATTAACGTTGACAGAATTCTATTTATTCTCTTATGTTTATTCCCTCCTGCTGGAGGTTGCTCAGGGATGAGGAGGTAGAAGTAAGATTTGAGATTCTACCTGAAGGTGAGTGGTACCCCCTGGATTGGTGGCTATTGGAAGATGAGTATCATCCCAATCAAGATGCCTGCTGGGTGCTCTATGCTTCTGAAAGTCTCCCCAAACCACGTACTTCAACTCATAACCTGAAGATCACTTCTATAAGAAGGCAGGGAAAACTGACCTGTAGACACAGCTATTTATGACGCCGAAGACAGGAGCATCTCAAGTTCAAAGCTGTTTAGCCTCTAGATGAATTTCAGGTCAATCTTGGGCAACTTAGTAGGACCTTGCCTCAAAATAAAAGGTAATAAAGGGCCATGGGCGTAGCTTTGTATCAGAGTTCCTACCTGGAATCTGTACAAGGCTCAATGGTAGAGCCTCTGCCTGAAATCTAGTTGGGGCTGATGATGTGGATTAAATGATAGCCTGCCTACCTGGAATTCCCCCAATGAGGTACGGGAGCATGGTTCAGTGGTAGAGCAGGATATGATCTTAACCGCTGGGCCATCTTTTCAGCCCAGACACTTGAATGTAATCCCCTCGTACCCACATCCAAGTCCAGACATGGTGACAATGTTTCTGTAATTGCAGTGCTGGAGAGGTAGAGACAGAAAGACCCCCAAGGCTACCAGGAGCCAATCTAGCTGCATCACCAAGTTCCAAGTTCACCATGAGACACTGTCTCAAAAAAAAAATAAGGTGGAGAGTCGTGGAGGAAGGTACTTGATGTTGACATCTGGCTTCCATACACGTGTGTATACATGTGAACACACACACATGTGAGAATAGAGTTAACCAGCACAGGCAAGGGGGCCTCAAACATGGCAAACTTTCCTGCAGTGTGTTAATTATTCACAGTTGCGAGAGTGATTGACAATAGGAAATAATCAAGAGAAGCCTGTGATGAAGATGAAGATACATTCAGAGGCATTTTTCCCTCCCACAAAGGGTCTGAAGTTTAGTAAGGGAGATAAAGTGGCCTCTGGCAAGAGACAGGGCCATTTTGAATGAGGAATACAGTGATAGGGAGATTCAATGACTACTTGCCTTGGTATTCAAATAGAGGTTGCAAGCAGATGCTGTGATTCAATAGCTGAATACACATTCTCCAAGGGAGAAGGTACTGTAGAAAGAAATCAAGGCTGGAGCTGCAAAAAAAAAAAATAAGGAAGAAGTTAGGAATCCTAAAGATGAACCAAACTTGAATAGCTGTAGAATGTGTATGAAGACATGCGACCTAGAAAGAGGGAGGGGGGCTGGTGGGCACTCCCTTCCTTGTCAGTGTCCTAGTTGGGCACAGTTGTTAAGTGGACACAGCCTAGAGTCATCTGAATGGAGTGGCCTCAGTTGAGGAGTTACCCAGACCAGATTGTCCTGTAGGTATGTTTGGGAGGTACTGTCTTGACTGTGAATTGATTAGGGGAGGGTAGCCCACTTTGGGAGGCACCATCCCTAGGCAGGTGGTCAGGGACTGTTTAGAAAGCGAGCTAAGAATGAGCCTGCAATCAAGCCAAAAACCAGCTACCCTCCATGCTTTTTGCTTCAGGTTCTCTCTTGAGTCCCTGCCCTGACCTCCCTCAGCAATATAACTACACTCTGTAAGATGAAATCAACTCTCTCCTCCCTTAAGTCACCTTTGGTTTTTGTATTTGAATGAAACAAGAGCAGTCAGGGTGGTACCTACACTTGGGACTAGATTAGAGTGAAGGCATTCCTCAGCTCCATGCTCAAGTCATGTACAGATCATATCCATGGCTAGGAGCTTGCTTTAGGACCATATCTAGGCTGGAAGCCCAAAAGGACCATACAAAGGACAGGCAAAATAGGATTGGGTACAGCAGGGATCACAAAATGGGAGGAAAAGACATCAGAATGTGTGGTGGTGGTGGTGGGTGATGCTGATGGTCAACTTGACAGGATCCAGAATCACCTATGAGACAAACCTCTGGGAATGCCTGTGGAGGTGTCCTCAGAAAAGAAGTAATCAAGGAAGGAGGATCCATCCTGCATGTGGGTGGCATGGTCCCATAGTTTAGGGTCCTAGACTGGAAAAAGTGAGCTGAGCACCAGCATCCATCTCTCTCTCTCTGCTTCCTGACTGTGGATGTCATGTGACCAGCCGCCTCACGTTCCTGCCACCATGCCTTCCCCGCCATGATGGACTGGATGGACCCTTAAACAGTGAGCCAGGATTAAAACTTACTTCCATGAGTTCTATCAGGATTTGATCACAACCGTGAGGAGAGAAACTAAGATAGACAGAAAGTTCTGAAACCAAAAGGCCCAAAGCAATCTTTCCTACTTTTAAGGTTTTTTTTTTTCTTTTTTTTTTTTTCCAGGAGTTTTTTCCACAATGATGGAAAGCCGAGTGACACATATACCAACTATTTTTAAAAATCCATTTGGTTTTAAATATCCGAATTCAACAATATCACACTAATTCTTGGACAGCCTCCCCCAGTGCCCTAGCCACTTCCTATATTCTCTCTCCTTGGCGATCTAAAACGAATTTGTTTTGCTCTGCCACAGGGACCGCACATCCGGAAGAGACTTACTTCAAACTCTATCTCCACCCAACTGTTCAATATGTTCCCAAATTTGCTGCAGTTGTTAATTATGTCTCCTTGGATCTCACTATAGCCCTTGGGTAACTTGGATGCTTGACTCGTCATAATTTTGCATCACTTCATTTAGCATCCAGAGCTTCATGTGTCATTCTGAAGCATCATCTTCATCTACAGGGTTTCACAATAGCGTTGAGTCAATACATTGGCTGGCAGGCCCTTCACTCCATCCCAGCACATTCTTCCCACAGACATGGAGTATGTGGCTGAGGGCTGGACTTGTTTCCTCTACATCTCACTCATGACCACAACAAGCTCCACACCTTCCTTCCATGCTATCTGCTGCACCCTACTACTTTACAGGTGCACTATTCTACTTCTGTGTCCCCCTATGTTCCAGAAAGTTCCCTGCTGTGTAAAAAATAATAGCATTTTACTATAGGACTAGTCTGCTTTACCTCCTCGGAGTTGTCATGTCTCAACTTGGAACACAGACTTAGCAGGAGATGGATTTTGATGCTTGTTGTTTGAAATGGGGTTTTGCTGTATAGCCTAGGCTGGCTAGAGAGAGTTGGATGCTGGTGCTCAGCTCAATTTCTCCTTTTTATTCAGTTCATGACCTTACCCATGGGATCATGCAGCTCACATTCAGGTTGGATCTCTAGTTAAGCCTCTCAGGAAATGCTCTCATGGATCCACCCAGAAGTGTGTCTCCTAGGTAATTCTAAAGTCTACTAAGTTGACAGCCAAGATTATTCATCACTATTAGAATAAACAAGACGTAGCCTAAAGAACTGCCAAGAGTTTGGCACCTGAGAAACAATTACTAACTGGAAGGGAGGGAAGAAATAAAGCAATATTTAGGCCTTTCACTGAACAATTAACATTTCACAGATGCAGAAGGCATGTAGAAGTAAACTGATGTAGGTAAATAGGAATAGTGCATTTCGTCTTGTAGTTGTATATAGATTTTAAAAAAAAGTACAGTTCAGAGAACACCTGTAAACACATAAGCCATTGATTAACAGACAACTGTAAAAAAGATGAAAGCTAATCTGTTTGAGACATAACAAAAAAAAGTCAACAAATGAGCTTTTATCATGTGAGTGGGGTGTGTGCACTTCTGTGTATGTACATATGGAGGTCAACATAAGGCATTTTCCGCTATCATTTTTTACTATTTTTTTTTGAAGCAAGATTTCTGACTGGATATGGAGCTCACTGGCTTGGCTACATGAGTCAGTTGGCCACAGATCCCCCAAGATCTGCCTGTTTCTATGCCCCCAGCAGTGGGGTTACAGATGCGCACTGCTATGTCCGACTTTTTATTCTGGGGATCCATCCTCAGATCCTCATGTGTGTACAGAAAGCACCTTCCTCACAGAGCTGTCCCTTCAGCCCCAAGAGAGAGCTGTATGCATGGACTCCTGCTTTGGGGACCCTGGAGCAGGGTGATTGAATCTCATGAAGCACATTCCCACTACAAACCAAATGCTTTCTTTGGAGATGCATACAGACCTTAATTAGTGCTTCTGGCCCAGGAGAATGTCTTAGATATGAATATGAATGATGTGCAGGTCAAATAATTAGACGGTCAAGAAGTCTCCATTGAGGTGAAAATGTTTTAAATTGCTGACTGGCCGAGCAAACTTGCTTGAGATGGTTAATCATAGAACAGTATTACTTCTGTTCTCTCTGGTGAAATCAGGGGGTAGGGGAGCAGTGGGGAGGGGGTTGGAGACAAGTAGCAACATTTATTGAGCACACAGGACAGGTCAGTGCTGAGTGAAGAATTGCTTCTATATTATTCTCAAAGGTTTGGCCAGGTAAGTACTATTATTCCTAGGTACCCGGACCCTATAAAAGTAGATGCTGAGGGCTGGGGATGTAACCCAGTTGGTAGAGAGCCTGTCTAGAATGCAAAAGCCCTGGTCTCCATCCCCAGAACCACATAAAACCCAACTTGATGGTGCACAGCTGAAATCACAGCACCTGGGAGGTGAGGAAGGAGAATCAGAAGTTCAAGGTTATTCTCAGCTCCATAGTGAGTTTGAAGTTAGCCTGGGCTACATGAAGCACTATCTCAAAAATAATGGAGTCAGAGAAGGGCTCTTTTAGATCCCATTTCCCATGGCCCACACTTGAACAAAAACTTCCTTTGCAACAGAGAACCCAGACTGTGGAGGCAACCTAGGGCTCGGATCTCCTATGGACTCTGCCTGTTGGTTAAGTTTGCTGACGTTCTAATGTTTGATGGCTTTTTTTTTTTTTTAATAATAATCATGAGAAGGGAACGGTTAGCTTCTCCTCTGCCCAGTTTGGTTAAACTGTAAATAAATCTGTTTTCCTTTCTAATTTCTGTTTTCAAATTTCTTTTGGAATATAAGGGAATAGAGAAGGTGTGCCTGTGGGCATCAGTTCCCAAGAACATCATGGGTATCCTCAGTCCTGAACACATAGTGTCTCGCTTTATGGAAAAAGAAAAGAAAGGTCACAGGGAAGCATAGAATATTTAAGAAACTTAGGATGAATCTGCGGGGTGTGTGTGTGTGTGTGTGTGTGTGTGTGTGTGTGTGTGTGTGTGTGTAGGCTAGAGACAACTTCTGGTGTATACCTTTCTTGTTTGAGAGTCCCTCATTGGCTTGGAACTCATCAAATGGTTCAGACTCCTCGGGCATCAATTTCCAGGGTTCTTCCTGGCTCTGCTTCTCCAGGGTTGGGATGACAAACATGTACCACCACGCCCAGCCTTATAAAATGATTCGTTCTGTTTTAAATTATGAGTATATGGATTTTGGGGGTGGGGTGGGTCCAATGTACATTTGTGAGTACAGGTGCCCATGCAGTCCAGAATATGGTGTCTGATTCTCCCAAGGGAGAGTGAGAGGCAGTTGTGAGCTGCATGGCTGGGGCTGGGAACTCAGGTCCTCTGCAAGAGCAGTACATATGTACTCTTAACCTTTGAGCCACCTCGCCAGCTGAATGGGCACCTTGCTTTCTCTCTTTTTGAAAACACAGATCCTAGTGTTAGAACTCAGGTCCTCATACTTATGAGACAATGACTTGATTGGCAGAGTCGTCTCCTCAGCCCTGAGCCTGGGCTCTTAACCACTGACTGCCCCTTGAGACCCCTCTCAGGAACTCAGAGCAGTCCTCAAGATGAAAGGAGAGAAGGCTCGCGTCTGAAAGCTATTTGAATAGCGGAGAGTTGCGTGAATGTTCAAAGGATTAGACAAGTGAGTGTTAAGGAACAATAAGCAATCTCCTATTTATTAATTTTCTCCACTTTGCCCTGCCTGCTCTTTGAGAGGGAAAAAAATTTTTTTTTTACTTCAGTTCCCAGCGAGGCATGAAGGCAAGCATTTTCAACAGAGTATGAAAAGTATTAATAATTTGGTACGGCCTTAATTCATTTCATGATTCCGTTCTGCCAAATCTACAGAGTGGCTTCTGGCCTCGTAATTATGAGAGGTGCTTCCAAATCGCTCTTGACTGGAGTTTATACTGTTTGATCATTTTATCATTCTGTTTTACTTTATTATTCGGTTTGATTTGGTGCTAAAAAACCTAAGGCTACATAAACTGTGTGTTTTATATCTTTAAAAGTGCTGCTGAGATAAATCCTTATATGAAAAGGCTCTAATGCTAAATCAATGCCATTTATTTTTAAAATTGAGGATATTTCTATAAAAGAAGGAACTCCTGGTGTCAGACAGAATATCACACACAAACCAAACCTTATTGGTTATGGTATGTATAGTGGGTAGGACTGGAATTTTTTTTTCTTTCTTTTGACATAGCAGGTATTACCAGCAACCTTTACGTTTATTATTTGCTTGTTTGTTCACTATTATTGTGGGGGTGTGCCAGAGTGCACACGTAGAGGTCAGAGGACAAGCTCGTGGAGTTGTTTCTCTCCTTCTATCTTTATGTGGGTTCCAAGAACAGAAGCTAGGTCCCAAGGCTTGTGGGGCAAGTGCCTTTACCCGCTGAGCTAACTCACCAGCCCAAAGCAGCAACTTTTAAAACGTGGGTTACTTCGGGGCCAATGTTGAATACGTCTCTAAAATATGAATTAATTCTGATTTATTCTGTAGTTGGTGAGTTTGTATTTTGGAGAAGTCAGGACAGAATTTAAGGTTCTTGAAGGTAAGCAGGCTGCTGGATTATCCTCCTGTCTCTCACATGGGGACTTTTTAAAGAAGAATTGGATCAGAAGCTGGGCCTGGTGGCACTGGTCTGTAATTTCAGCTCCATTGGAGGCAGAGAAGAGAATCACAAATCTAAGACCAGCCTGGGGGGGACACTGTGTGAAGTCAGCCAGGGCAATATAGTTAAACTGTATCACAATATAAAAGGTCAAGAGGGTGATAGGAATTTAGCTCAGAATCCACCAGTGAGGGGCTGGGGGTGTGGTTCAGTGGTAGAGCAGCTGCCCAGACTCCCTGAATGAGGGGCTGGGGTGTGGCTCAGTGGTAGAGCACCTGCCTAGAATCTCCCAGTGAGGGACTAGAGTGTGACTCAGCAATGGAGCACTTGCCTAGTATGTGTCATAACCTGGTTTGATTTTCAGTATTACACACACACACACACACACACACACACACACACACACACACACACACACACCCTCCCACCACCACTACAAAACAAAGCAAAGCAAAAGCCATATTTGATGAGTGCCCCATGCGACCTATAGGCTTACATCCTAAGCAGGTTGCTTTCTAGCTAGGACCTCTAAGAACATTAGTTCAATGTTTGCTTCCTTCTTTATTGGTAATATAGAACTGTAGCCCCGCCTCCCAGAGCTACCATAGGCAGAAATCCAATAGGATTAAATGTGTTAGCAGAATTCACAGGCTGCCATGCTAGGTTGTAGAATTCCAGCAATGCAGCATTTCCATTCCTTTTGACAGGCTGCAAACCCTGTGAATCAATTTACTGCATTGTCTTGATTGGATGCTGTGTTTGTACTATTTAGAAAAGAATCACTTTTAAAGTGTTTTGTTTTGAATATTTATTTTATTTTTAAGTGTGTGTGTATGTGTGTGTGCACGCACATGTGCATAGGTGCATGCAAATACAGTGTCCATGGAAGCCAGAAGAAAACATTGGAGTTAAGGGTAGCTGGGAACCACCTCATATGGCTGTTGAGAACCAAACCCAGGTGCTCTGCAAGAGCAGGAAACACTCTCCATTGCTGACCCATTTCTTGGGCCCCAGAAAGTGTGCACACCTGTTGGGAGCACATGGCCTTGTCCAGTGAAGGTATGGACTTTGTGTGTGGGTGTGCGTTTGCGGTGCATGTGCATGTGTTAGGGCCTGTGCATGTTGGAGGACAGAGGAGGATACTGGGCATCCTGCTCCATCACTCCCCATCTTACTTCCTTGAGACAGGGTCTCTCGCTGGAGCTGAGCTGACAGCCAAGAGACCCCAGTTCTCCTCCTGTCTCCAGCCATGACAGCACTAGGGCTATCGGAATGCATGCTCACGCTCTGCTCTTCAGGTGGGTACTGGGGATTTGAACTCAGATCCTCATGCTTGCACAGCCAGTACTGCTACCCACTGAACTATTCTCCCAGCCCTATGGCACTTTTAGTGTCTTGACTCGTGTAGTCTTCCAAATGATAACTGGCCTGTTAGTGGAGATGCAGACATAATTTTGATTTCCATGGGGGTGGGCGGTAGGAGCATGGAGCACAGAGAAAATCTGCTTAATTGCTGGTTTGGTGCAGACGGTATTTACACTGTTTTGGGGGCTGTCCCTGCTAGATACACTGTGCCCTGCCTCTAAGGCCTGAAGATGTCCCCAGAAATGTCTTGTGGAAGTTAAGATCAAATAGCTAGGTTGAAAGATCAAATAATTAATTTTGAAACAAATTGACTAAAGTAACTGATTTGGTCAGTGAAGCGATGAGGGCATATAATTCTGTTTTCAAACAGGTGGTGCTGTGTGTGGAGGTGGGGTTATGCTTCATGCATTCACATACATGCAAATGTATGCGCGCACACACACACTTTTTAAGTTTTTTTTCTTTTTTTTTTTTCTTTTTGAGACAGAGACTTGTAATCACCTTGTCGAGACAGGAACTATTCTAAAGAGACAGGAGTGCTTTTGGCTACCAGAGTGCTAAAACAAAGGTCCTCAAGACATTGGAATTCTGTAGGAGTCTCATGCTGGGAGAAGAACAAGGTGGAAGCCTGGAGCGTGCCAGAGGGCGAAGCTGTCTCCCAGGAAGAGATTTCACACGGTTCTGACAACTTGTCAGACTACCTTCCAGGAGAGACAGGAGCTGAGACGATGATGGGTCAGTGGTAGGTGGATCTGTAGGGCGACACTTAGCCAGGACTGTGGAGTTCTCCATACCGCTAGCCCTCTATTTAACCTGATGTTGGTGCCCCAGAGGTGAGGTTAAGGGTCATAGGACCTCTTCAATTGTCCATCTTACCAGGGTGACTTCAACAGTCTCCTCTCTCTGCTTTTCACCATAGCTTACCTCCTGGTGTTTTGAGGATGGGTGCTTAATCCTAGCTTGTTGGGGCTACAGGGGCAAGAGGGGGCAGTCTAGTAACAGTCTGACATTGTAGCCCTGGGCTGGGTTCATACTCACTACTTAGCCCAGGCTGGACTTGAATTTGTGACAATCCTTATTCTCATTCTCCTGAGCACTGAGATTACAGTCATGAGCCAGGACACCAAGCCATGTCTTAGTTCCTAGAACAAGCAGCCCTGATTCATCACAAAGCCTCATATGAAAGGTTCATTCATTCTAACAGACGTTTGCGTGCTCAGGGAACAGGTGTTGAGTTCATCAAGCGTATAAAATATAATGCTAATTACTGTAGGAATCTGAGATAGGCAAGGCTTACCCCTCACCCTGAAGGGGATTCTGAACAAATAAACCTGTCACTCAGCCGGTTTACAATCTTGGTGTCTTTCAGTCTAACCAGGGTCTGTGCCACCTAACTTTTGACAAATTAAGTCTCTTCAGTGCTAAGTAAGAGGGGTCAGTGTAGCCCCCTAACCCAAGCCAGCATCCGGGTTTTCTCAATTCTGCAGAAAAAGGTTAAATTGAATGGCAGATCAGTTGAATTTCAATTGATGACCAAACTTGGTAGTTGTAGATTGTCATTAGAGAGAAAAGAGACTCAGGTCTAGATGTTCAAGGAATTCCTCTCATCTTTAAGGGTCCTCGACTCAGACCAAAAAGAAGTTGTGGCCTCATCACAGAAAAGGATCAGGACAAGGCAGTATGAAGCCGAGTCAGAGATTTTATTTAAGGAATTTTATCATTTTCACTTTAAGTCTGAGGGCTAGGAGAAAACAAAGGAGTGCTCAGTAAGAAACTCAAGCATGGTCCAGGGTCCTCAAGGTAGAGGGCACAGCTAATTTTCTTAGCACAGACAACCAGCTTTACCATTTTGGGGGCTTTCAAGTTGCATCTCAAGACTGTTGCTAAGATGCCTGTCTCGGTTTTCTCTCTTTTGATGGGAGATTATAGGGCAGCTCTAGAGATATCGTGGGTCAAATTACCATCTGATAAGGTGAAAAGCAGGAACTCTAGAGTTGTGTAATGGGTTTCAGGGAAGTCCTTTTCCTGTGAATGGGGCCTCTGGTGAGATTCCTAGAAAATGGCATGTTTATAGCTGGGAAGGAGGAAGGGATTTACATCCTTGACCACTGTGCTGGAATTCTTGCTTCTCTGCTGGTGAAAGGCTTCAACCAGATTCCTGAGCAAGAGACTTCTTCCCCTTCTCATGTCTCGGCCCCCCCCCCCCAATTCCCCCATCTTTCTATCCTGCCTCAAGATGAAGGCAGCAGGGAGAGGCAGAGGCAGATGTTTGTTTACTAAAGAGATTGAAACACTAGGCAAGCCTGCTTTCCCTTCATCCTGGCTTTGAGCAAGCCTTTGTTCTGATAACAAAAGAAGCCTTGATATCATTATGAGAAGAAAGGTTCAGTGTTTTGAATTCTGCAAGAAGACATGCACATATCTGCCTACCTGCTCAAGCACCTGTAGTCTTGGGAAAAACACTGCTAATGTTTGACAATACACTGACAAAACAGCACTCCATTAAAAAAAAAAAAGAATGCTTTAGCATTTATAAAGCCTCTTCGTGTTCACAAGCGTACGTGGGTCTCAAAACCATCTCTCGAATTAAGTTGGGAAGATTCCATGCCCTGTTAATCAACAGACATTCAACATTTGGAGGGCTAGATGTATTTGTCAGGGTAGTGGTATTGTTGGCTTGAACTACAACTAACTGGCGGCTGTAAGCTAGAGGCTAATCAGTCTGTGTTTACCTGCAGCCTCACAACTGCTGTCAATCACCCTTGCTGTGTAGCAGTTCCCTCTGAAAAGCCCATTAAGAGTCAGGGAGGTCTAAAGTGGGGTTCATTAAGACTCTGGAAGTATGGCCAGACATGGTGACATAAGCCCTTAATCCCAGCACTTGGGAGGCAGAGGCAGGCAGATTTATGTGAGTTCCAGGTCAGCCTGGTCTATACAGTGAGATCCTGTCTCAAACAGAACAGAACAGAACAAAACAACTCTGGAAGCACACAACTCAGAAGCCTCAGGAAGTCCTTGAAACTGAACAGCTGCATGAGGCTCCTCCCTCTCCAAGGTTCTATAAGTAATAAAGACTGCTGGGAGACACTCTCATACCAATCAAACTGCCTAGAGGATGCTCAGACCAACAAAGCTACCTAGAAAAGACACTCTCCAACCTGTCCAGATCCCTGTAGGTCATTCAGAGAGCTCTAGGTTTCCAGCTTTCATGAGATGTCACCCATGCTGGGGTGGGATTTTGAAGACACAACTGTCTTTGGGTCATTCCTGTTCCTGTAAGTAACCCCTCATTCAAACGCTTACAAGTAAATGAAATAAAACTCACTTGATTCACTGAGTCAGATTTTGTTAGTATCCACACTTTGGCCTGTTCCCTATCTAAGGGTAAGTAGACATTAATTTCTGGCTCCCCAGGAATCATACCACATAACATCCCTACTGGGAACACCTAGGTACCAGCACTCCCAGAAATGAATGCTGAAATCCCAGACCAGATGGTGTTCAAATTGAGCCCAACTGCAGTTCTATTGCCAGCATCATAGTTGGATCTGAGGTCACTACTGCTACAGGGAGACACAAACACCCTGTCTATGTCAATAGACTCCCGTGTGTCCAGATTCCAGAAGAACGACAGGGAACAAGGAAGCTTAGAGGGCCTCAAGTTGCCAGACTCCAGGGCTAGAGACATCTTCAGCCTGCTCGTATAGTGAATATACCTTAACGAAAGGTGAACCTCCCTCACATCTCTCCGACATTCTCTGAATCTGAAGAGTCCTTTCTCCTTAACTCACAGTACAAGGCTCTCCATTCCCTCTCTCCAAAGTCTTAAAACAGACTTCTCTGATCTTCTGGGCAGATGAAAATCTTCCTTTCTCTTAGGACTCTCACCACACTCTGTCCGGCATTAAATCATGTGGCCTCAAGGAACAATCCACTCTTGAGTGTGAGACCTTGTACCAACACTCAGATCTTTAAACTGATTGTCATCGGCCATTTCCCTTGCAACAGCTTCATATCAAGTTCATATCTGAACTAGACTATTGATGTCAGTCAGGCTTTTTAGTGTGTGTCCATATGTGTGTTTGTGTGATGTATGTGTATTCACTTGCTAATGTGGGTTGTGTGTGCCTAAGTGCGTGTGCATGTGAAGGACACAGGTCAGTGTTGGGTATCTTCCTCAATCACTCTTCACCTGATATTTTTAGGTAGTTTTTCACTGGACCAGGAGCTCACTGGTTGGACTAGCTGGCCAATGAGTTCCAAGGATCTTCTTGTCTCCTTCTTATTTTGGGGATAATAGTCATGTCCTTGGATTTTTACATTTGTGCTAGGGATCTGAACTCAGGTCCTCATGCTTTCTCAATAAAGACTTTATGGATTGCACTATCTCCCCAGACCCTACCATCAACCATCCCAACTTAAAAGCTATAGGGTGGAATCCAGAGTATATACCATTTCATTGAGAGTGTCATGTGCATGCGGGTAGGCTGATCTCATCTACACCAATGTGAACGGTACTAGTAACCTACCACACCCTCTCCTACTGAATCCAGACATAGCTCTTGAATCTCTCTGTTCAGTCTGGAGAGGATTGGAGTATTGCTCCTCAAACAGCGTTCCTATGTCGGAAGTGTAGAGACTGTATTGCATGTTACTGAAATGAGATACCGGACAAAGCAAGTGAAGGGAGTGTGTGTGTTGGCTTATACTTCCGACATCAGATAGTTCATCATGGTGGGGAAGGCATGGAGGGCTTCGGGCAGGAAAGGCATGGTGGTGGGAGCAGGAAGCTGGCTGGTCTTCTTGTATCCACAGTCGGGCAGCAGAAAGACATGAATTCTGGTGCTCAGCTCACTTTCTCCCATAATCCGAGTCCAGAACCCCGGCCTATGGGACAATCCCACCATATCCGGAGGTGGGTCTTTCCACCTCAGTTAACATAATCAAGAAAATCCCTCACAACCACACCCAAAGAGGCTCTTTTCCTAGGTAATTTTCCACCCTGTTAAGTAGACAATATAAACCATCACGTTGTTGAATGTGGTGGTATTAAAAGGCGGGACCTTTAAAAGATGAGACCGAAGTGAACACGGTTAGGTTATTGGAATTGTATAGGCCCTGATAGCCCTAACAGTCCAGGCTTGGCCACCCCTCTTGAATCAAACAAACAAGAAATAGTGAACAGCAGAAAAAGGATTTAGTCAACATGGTCACACTGGGAAGCAGAACAAAGAGGTCCAATGACACCCCCAACCCCAAGTTTATCTTTAGCGTCCTGACATCAGGTTTGCATTTAAACAGATGGAAGAGTTAACATAGTTAAGCAGTCCTGGACAAAGTACGGTCCCACCCATCACTGACTCATCACTGGCTCAGTTCCTGTCTGCTCCACAGCATGATCTCACAAGTTATCAGGACTATGTGAAATCTGGAGACAAGTCGGCCTCTGGCTAGCACCAGCCTCCTTGCTTTTTTCTTCTTCCAACGCAAGAGTCCTGGGAAATTTTTGGTTTCTTGGGAACCATTGTTTCAATAGTCTGATAGCCAAAATGGGGGGGCACACGTGTCTCCAGAATATCTTCATTCCTGTCTAGATGATTACAGTTAGGTTATTGGGGGAACCCACCTGGAGGTTACTGACTGCTGATAGCCTAGTTTGCTCTGTCTCTGTCTCTGAGTGCTGGAAGGAAGGGCAGCTGATCTGTCTGTCAGGCATTTATGTGGGTTCAGGGAATCCAAACTGAGATCCTCTGGCTTCACTGCAGGTGATTATCCACAGAGCCGTCTCCCTAGCCACTACTTATTTATTTTTAATAGGAACTTCAAAAGTCTATCTAAGACCTGCAGCTGCAGTCTCTGGGGATGCAACCCAGGTAACTGTCATCTGCAAGCTGTTTAGAGTGAATTATGATGCAATAGAACTACTGCTCAGGAATGGGACTCAATGATGTCTCTTGGTTTGAATGTGAAGTGTCTCTCACAGTCTAATTGTACCCTCAGCTGGCGGTGTTGTTTGTGGGATATTGGGCTTGGCTGGCATGAGGATTAGCTTTCATTGTCAGCTTAACACAACATAAAATCACCCAGGAAGAGAGTCTAAATGAGGGACTGGTTAGATCAGGTTGGCCTGTGGGCACGACTGTGGGAGACTGTCTCACGTTGATTGATGTGGGAAGACCCAGCCCACAGTGGGCAGCACCATTCCCTAGGCAAGGGGTCCTGAAAAGTATAGAAATCAAACTGAATACAAACAAGCAAGCAAGCATACACACATCCATTTCTCTCTTCTTTTGCCTAGGGATGTGATGTTGCTAGCGCTTTTAAGTTCTTGCCATGACTTCTCTGCTGTGATGGACTGTAAATTGGAATTGTAAGCCAAATAAATCCTTTTCTCTCCTAAGTTGCTTTGTTTCAGGGTATTTTCTCACAGCAACAGAAATGAAACTAGAAGAGGTGGTGTGAGCAGACCTATGAGAATCATAGCCCAATGCTGCTTCCAGTCATTCAGCTACTAGGTAATGAGACCCCTCGACTTGCTCCCACCTTCATGGAGTTGCTGCTCTGTACTCTTGTCATGGTGTACCTCCTGACACTGTGGGCCCAAATGAATCTCTTCTCCCTTAAGCTGCTTGGTTAGGTATTTGGTCACAGCAACAAGGAAGGTACCCAATACCACCTTTGTGTGTGTGTGTGTGTGTGTGTGTGTGTGTGTGTGTGTGTTTACACACACATGGAGAGGCCAGAGATCAATCTTGGGTGTCCTTCTTGGGGTGCTCCCACTCTGTTTTCTAAGACAGGGTCTCTTGTTGATCTGGAGCTCACTGAGTAGCTCAGGCTTGACTGGCCAGGGAACCCCAGGTATCTGCCTAATTTTACTTTCCAGCACTGGGATCACAGGTATGCACCACCACACCAGTTATTGGTTTTTTTTTTTAATGGTTCTTGGGGATGAAACTCGGGTCCTCCAAGTTTCTTTTTTTGTGGGGCAAATACTTCACAGAAAGCCTCTTATATAATCTCTAGTATTGCTTCCAAAATTGAAATCTACATTTTTGTGACTTAGCACAGTCCACCATTGGCAATTTCATGTGCTGTGCTCACTGCATCATCAGGCATAGAGTTTGTAAATCACACAGAAAACAATTAGCCAAACAGGTGAAAGAATTCACCACCTAGCCCACCATCTGCATATTAGTGGCAAATTAGACTTCCCACGTTAGTCGTGTTCTCGGCAATATTAGTGTTACAAGCCCTAATGTATTGTATTTTATACTTTGGAGAGCTGGAAGGGAGTACTAATTACATGCAAGTTTCCAGGATTTCAGCTGGGAGTATTTCACATGAAAGTTAATTGTGCTTCTGGGGCTCTGCCACTGGTTTATCCAATTAACGTGGAGTTTGCCTATATATCATGGTTTTGCTTACAGAAGGGAAACAGTATTATTCACTTGGATAAAATGGGACTTGTTCTAAGGGTGTTTTTTAAAATCAGCCTCATAGCTTCCAGAACACATGAATGCCTATGCTCACCTGCAGCTTTCTGAGATGGAATAAGGTTTGTGCTGTGCGAGAGTTGCAAAAGTTACTGATGAAAGGCCATGATAAATAAGAGGCTGGGGGTTTGGGGAGATGACTTAGAGGGTGAGAGTTTTTGCTGCACAAGCATAAGAACTTGAGTTCCAATCCCCATGACCCAGGTAAAAAGTTGGATGCCACCATGCACAGATATATCCCTAGAACTGTGTGGAGTAGAGACAGAATCGTTGGGGCTTGCTGGCTGCCAGTTTAGATTCAAATTAAAAGATAGATCATGTCTTAAAAGAATATGATGTAAGGGTGTTAAAACAGAACAGCATGGGCATGCATACACACCTGCACACATATGTGTGTGTGCACACACACACATGCCTGCACTATGATGCTTACCTTTAATTATCAACCTGATAAAACCTAGAAACATCTGGGGAAAGAATCTCCATAAAGGATTGTTCTACATTTGGTTGACTTTGGAGTAATTGTCTTCATGGAGTTAATTGGTGTGGGAAGACTCAGTCCACTGTGGGCGCCAGCATTCTCTAGGCAGGGACTCCTGAGTTGTGTATGAATGGAGGAATGGAGCTGAGCACAAGCAAGCAAACGAACATGCATATGCTCATTTCCTCCAGTCTTGACTGTGGATGTGATGTAACTAGCTGCTTTGAGTTCCTGATGCTAATGACTTTCCCACAATGATGGACTATAAACTGGAATTGTGTCCTCAAATAAACCCTTTGTCTCTGAAGTGGCTATTTTCCAGTGCATTTTAACACAGCACCGGAATGAAGCTAAGACACACACACACACACACACACACACACACACACACACACACAAATAACATATATGAAAAATATTTAAAGTAAGAGGCTAAGAAAATTGGCTTCCAAGGCTCTCTTATTCACTGTTATCGCTAAAATCCTCTTATGTCATGTGCAAAGATGGTACCCATAATCCTCTCATCTCATATATTAACTAGTTCATAGATGCCTTCCTTCCATCACGTATAACCTTCATGGGGCTCTGTTCAGTAGGCATTCAATTAAATATTCAGTATTTTTATTTGTCCTTATAGATTTAGTCTATCTTCTTACAGAAAATTCTAGACACTATCACACAGTATTTTTTAAAAATGGTCCTTAACGTCTCCCAGAAAGTAAAAAGTTGCTACGGATTTGAGGTGAAGCACATGCTAATCCCATATCTGTTTGGGATGCATGTCTATCATGGTTTAACTGTCAAATGTCCTCATAAGCTCTTAAAGCTTGAACACTTGGTTCACTTTGGGAGGTGTGGCCTGGCTGGAGGAGGTGGATTTCTGGGGACCTGAAGGGTTGGTCTTGAGGCTTAGAGTTTGATCCACTTCTTGTTCTCTCTCTGCTTCATTATCCTCTGGCTATGAACAAGCCACTGTGACTTCCCTTCCATGATGGACTGTGTCCCCTCAAACTGTGAGTTTTACAGGGCTTCCTCTGGGTATTTTTATCAGAACAATGGGAAACATCTGCTGTGGGATGGTCTGTATGTCAAACATGTTGCTTATTGGTCAATGAATAAAACACTGATTGGCCAGTGGTCAGGCAGGAAGAAGTATAGGCGGGACAAGGAGGAGAGAATTCTGGGAAGTGGAAGGCTGAGCCGGAGACACTGCCAGCCGCCACCATGACAAACAGCATGTGAAGATGCCGGTAAGTCACAAGCCATGTGGCAAGGTATAGATTTATAGAAATGGATTAATTTAAGATATAAGAACAGTTAGTAAGAAGTCTGCCACGGCCATACAGTTTGTAAGCAATATAAGTCTCTGTGTTTACTTGGTTGGGTCTGAACGGCTGTGGGACTGGTGGGTGAGAGAGATTTGTCCTGACTGTGGGCCCGGCAGGAAAACTCTAGCTACAAACATCTCTCTTATTTTCTTTTCCCATCACTGTGATCAAACACCCAGACAAAAGTAACTTAAGGGAGAAACCATCTGCTCTGCTTCGCATTTCAAAGTTGTTATCCATCATGGCCCTAAGTCAAGTCACAAAGAGCCGGAAGCAGCTGATCATATCCTATCTACAATCAGGAACAGAGGACAATGAATGTTAGTATCCATCTTGGTTCCTCCACTTTATACATTACAAGTTTCCTACCCAGAGAATGATCCCGCCCACAGTGTAAACAGATCTTCCCACATCAATGAACACAATCAAAACAATCCCTTATAGACCTACTTCAAACCCAGCCTCAATTTAGATAGTCCCTTACTGCTGTGCCCAGAGGTGGTTCTGGGTCCTGCCAAGTTGACAATTAACACTGACCATCACAGTAACTAATACAACAGCCTGAGACCTTGCTCTTTAGAATCTCTCTTGGAGTTTTGAATCACCACTGATACTAGGAAGAGTTCAAAGGTTAGGCAAACATGCATTCAAGCACAGTTCACAGTCTGAGCCTTCTGAAGGTTGGAGGGGCAACTCAGTGGGTGTGAGTGTATACTACTCTTGAAGAGGCCTCCCTCAGTTCAATTAGGATAGCCCACAACCATCTTTAACTCCAGGTCCAGTGGGATCCAAAGCCCCTTTCTGGCCACCTTTGACACTGCAGTCATGTGCACACACACACACACACACACACACACACACACAAAGAATAAATACTTAAAGAAAAATATGGAACTCTGAGAGGAGCCATCCAGGATCAACAAGAACATAGATAAAAAAAAAAAAGAATAAACAATAAGTAAACATGGACTTTATTTGAGAAGAGGAAATTTTTTTCTAAGCTTAAAAGAATCCTAAAATACAAAACATAGTAAACTTGTCTATATAAAAAAGTTAAAACCTGTTGAGAAAAAATAAAGAAAAAGAAAAGAAAAGCAAGTTAAATGACAAAAGTAGGCAATAAAAAAAAAGAACATAGATATGGATACTTGAACTTCTGTGGTAGCTTTTCTAGTGTACTGAGATCTCTGTATATCATTCCTGGATCTCACACACTTCCATGGGGGTCCAAAAACACATACAACCAGGAGGATCAGGTCAGAAACTGTGCTGTGGCACAAGTATGTAAAAGGAACTGAATTCTGGTCTTCCTCTTTTCATTTAGATTTATTTTTAGTTATGTGTATGTATGTGTCTGTGTGTGTGCATACACCACATGTCTACAGATACCTGTGGAGGCCAGAAAAAGGTTATAGGCAGTTGTAAGCCAGCAGTGGGTGCTGGGAACTGAACTCAGGTCCTCTATAAGAGCAGAAACTCTCTTGAGTCAGCTCTCTATCTCCTGGTCCTTCTCTTTCTGATAAATGGCATCATTGTCACCTGGTCACGGACGACTGAACATCAGGTCAAAATCTTACCTCTTCTTTTTCACTGTTGGTCCATCTGAAAAACACCAACTAGCAATTCTGATGCAAACAAACAAGTCAACGTGTCATGACGACAGCATGTTCTTTTCACAGCCATCCCACTTGCTATCATGTCCCTACAGTCAGATTTCCAGAATAAGCATCCCCACTCTTTCCCACTGAGCTTATCACTTCTTTCCTGTAGTCTCCAGAGACCTTGGTATTCAGCCTGTCTTTCCATTTTGTTTCTTGTGTGAGTATGCAGGCATGTAGATGTACTTGTGTGCATACATGAAGTTAACTTGAGGTATTATTTCTCAGGATTCGACCCTTTTTTTGTTTCTTTTTAGATAGTTTTTCATTAGGATTTGGCACTGGCTAATTCAGCCAGGCTGACTGTCTAGAAAGCCTCACGCCTCTGCCCCATCCCCACCCCTAAACACACACCAGGGCTGAACTTACAAACATGCACTGCCATGTCTTTCTTCATTTAAATGGGTTCCGGGTATTGAACTCATGCTCACATGGCAAGCCCTTTCCCTGCTGAGCCATCTCCTTATGCCTTTTTCCATTTTGACTCCTCTGCGGTTGTATTTCTCTGCTGATCACAGGAGACTCCTGGGTCTCCGTGGGCTGCTCTATGCTCAGGGCATGAATGATCATCCAGTGCTTACAGAGTCCTCCCTGATGCCTGGTACTTGACTGGTTCCAGGTCAGTAACTGAGGGATTCGATTCAGTGAAGCGGAGGTCCATGCGCTCTGCTGCTGAGTGGTTCACAGGGACACCCCCCCCCACCCGCCCCGTGAACTGTTTGGAAGCTGCTCTGGGTTTTAGGGAAACACAGGAGGATCGTTCATCCTTCAGCAAGGATGTCTGATAATTCCTTTTCTACATCCAGCTTTGTCTAAGTGCAGCTATAGCCTCACAGGTGTGGGAAGGAGATACTCAGGGCACCCATGGAACCAGGTCCGCTTTGGATAACAGCTACTTAATTATTTTGAGTCTTTCAAAGTCTTCCCACCATAGAAACATTCTCTTGCTTCCTGGGCTTCAGCTGTATTCTTGAGTTCTTATATTTTTTAAAATTCCATTTATTTCTTTATTTTATGTATATGTAGAGATGGATGGGTGCCAAGGCATACACATGGAAGTCTGAGGACAACTTGCTGGAGTCAGTCCTTCCCCTCTACCAGGTGGGTCCTGAAGATCCAATTCAGGTCATTGGTCACCGGGCTTGGTGGAAAGCCTCTTTACCCGCTGGGCCGTCCTGCCAGTCCTATGCGTGAATCATTTGGTTCTACAGTTGAGCTTTCCTGTTGATAAATCACTTCATCCTCTATAGTAAGCAAGATGGAAAGATTACATCTCTGATGTCATTCAAGTTTGACTTTTTTTGACGGGTTGAGGGGAGAGAATCTTTTTCTTTTTTAGCTAAGAATGGTTCCCAAAAGCTAGTACTACTTCTCAGAGTCTGGATGACTGGGAGACTATCATGGGGAGAAGACAACATTTATTCTTGTTCCCTCCCCTCTTAGAAGTCATCCCCCAAGAATTTGGTGGCTGACAGCAGTCACTTGCTGTTCCATAATGGAAAGTCTCATTTCTTGCTTTGTGACTGTCCCTGGGAGACACAGAAAGACCAGGGGGATGGATGGGACAAGAAAAGATGCTTTCCCTTCAGTTTACAAAATTATCTTTATCTTTCAGGATGAGGAGAGGACTCCACCATGCAAGTGCTTGCTACACAATTTTGAGGACCTGAGTTCAGTCTCCACAACCCACATACAAAACCAGGCATGGTGGCACACACTTGCAGTCTCAGTTCTGGGGAGATGGAGACAGGTGGATTCCTGGGGCCCAATAGTCAGCCCTCCTAGCCTACTTGTTGATCTCCAAGGCGCTGAGAGACCCTGACTCAAAAACCAAGAGGGAGGAAGGAGCTGGAAAGATGGCTCAGTGGTAAGGATGCTTCTTGATCTTGCAGGGGACTAGAATTCAGATCACATGGAATGACTCACAACTGCCTTTGACTCCAGCTCCAGGGGGCCCGATGCTCTCTTCTGGCTTTTGTGGATTCTTGCACTCATATACACATAACCCCCCCCCCCATACACACACAATTTAAAGTAAAATAAATACATGTATTTTTAAGTGACTAGCTCCTGGAGAATGAGGAATGACTCCTGAAGTTATCCTGTGACCTTTACATGCACATGCACATACATGCCCTCATATGAATACACACAAAGATTATCTTCCTTGTTTAACAAGGAACTAGGAAAGCATGATGGCTAAGATGTCCTGGTCTAATTATTCATTTTGAGCCATACTTTGGAATAATTTGAACTACCAGGTAAAGAACACCAGCAGCAAAGTGCCTGCTACACATCTAATTTGGGAGATCCTGTTCTTCCCACATCCAAGGTCATCGGATGTGGGCTTGAGTGTCTGGTATTGATCCCCAGTTGGCTTAATGAAATCTATTTATGTTGCAGTAGACATGATACTACCATGCGAGACATGCTGGTTTTCCCAGAAGAGAGGACAAGCCGGTCTCTGAAGCACAGCCAGCTCTTCCTGTTCTCTACCAGAGGGATATTCAAAGTATGTCAGAGAGATTATATAAGAAGGATTAGAATTGAGAGCAAGAGGTGGTTTAATCTAGGGCCTTTGCTTTATAAAGCATCGTGTATGGATGACTAAGATGCCTTAGCTAATCCCACGCTATTTCGCTGCTCATTTCTATCATCAATCAAATAGCCCTCTGTCTGGGGTGAAGACACGTGGCTTAGGTTTAGAATGCAAGAAGGAAACACTGAAAGGATGATAGTTATTCTCACGATTATTTTAAATATACAAAAAGAAAGGGCGTGAAACTGTTGCACACTATCAAATATTGTTGCTTCTTTCTTTTTAAACATTTAGTTTTATTTATTTATTCATTCACTCATTCATTAATGTGCATATAGACCTATGTGAGTGTATGTACAAATGTGTATGCGGGTGCACATGTGGGTGCCCATAACAGGATCCAGAGAGAGTGTTGGCTGTCCTCCTCTCTCAGTCTCCTATCCCTTTGAGGCAGGGTCTCTCCCAGAGCTTGGAGGTCATGTTTCCCTCAGCCAGACTGTAAGTCAGCAAGCCCCAGTGATTTTCAGTCTCCAGCTATCTTGGAGCTGGGGTTACAGGCCTGAGACACCAGGCTTGTTATAGGGGTGCTGGGATCTGAACTCTGGTCCCCCTGACTGTGGAGCAAGTATTCTTAACCACGGAACCATCCTTTTAGCTCCTCTTCTTTTATTATTATTATTTTTAGGTTAGATTACGAAGTACTGGGCTCCATAGTGGACTTTTTATACACCCGTGCCACTGAACTTTGTTCTAATTTGTTCCCATTTTCCATGTGCCTTGCTCTCTTCTGATCAAGTCTCTCCCTTCCCTCATAATGGACTATCATATCGGCAAACTGTCTTGCTGTGTTTGAGTTCCCTGAGAAGCTGGCTTTGGAAGTGAGGCTGCACTCCCATTTCAGACACAAGTATGTTTGTCTCAAAGTATCCTCTAAGAAAGTGGTCCTCAACCTTCCTAATGCTGCGACCCTTTAATACAGTTCCTCATGCTGTGGTGACCCCCCCCCACCATAAAATTATTTCCATTGCTACTTCATAACTGTCATTTTGCTACTGTTATGAATCGTAATGTAAATATCTGTGTTTTCTGTGGTCTTAGGCTACCCCGTGAAAGGGTTGTTTAATCACCAGAGGGTTGTGACCCACAGGTTGAGAAACACTTCCCTAAGACCTTTGGATGTCTAGGAATGGGATGCCCTCCAACTCTGTGACAGGGAGAGAAGAGAACAACAAGACAACCCAACAATAAGAATACCGTGTCTCTAAGAACAGCAAGAGGGTGAGTTATTGCCAGCAGAGGTGACTCTTGTTTATTTTGTGACATAAAAGTGCCTGCAGTGAGGGAGAGAAGTCACAAGATAGGCTGTGGGAAACTGGGCCATGGAGAGAAAGCTCAGTGTGGAATCCAGCAGGCTGCCTCAACTTCCCCAGCCAGTTTTTGCTGGATGTTGTAAGCTCCCAAGTTGATGGTATTTCCTTTATGCTGTTATGTGTTCTATTGCTTGGAAGCCTCTCCTGGGGGGACACTCTGCTCTGTCAAGGTCTCTCTGTCTCTGTCTCTGTCTCTGTCTCTGTCTCTGTCTCTGTCTCTGTCTCTCTCTCTCTCTCTCTCTCTCTCTCTCTGTGTGTGTGTGTGTGTGTGTGTGTGTGTGTGTGTGTGTGTGTGTGT
>CABHPR010115081.1:0-36565 GCA_902168415.1 Peromyscus melanophrys | reverse complement strand
ACACACACACACACACACACACACACACACACACACACACAGACACACACACACACACACACACACACACAGGGAAAACCCAGTCTCTTGGTCTTGCTTTGTCCATTATGAGGGTATGAATACCTCATGACTCCAGCAGGTTAGAATTCCCAACCTCCTGCATCTGAACCTATCCAAAGGATCAGGAGAAAGTAAGCTGACTACAAGCATCCATCTTCCTCTGCTTTCTGAATGCAGATGCAATGTGACCAGCTGCCTCACGCTCCTGCCTCCCTGCCTTCCACGCCATGATGGACTGTACCTTGGTACTGTACTGTGAGTAAAAATAAACCCGCTATTCTATAAGTTTCTTTTGTCAAGTGTTCATTATACCAATGAGAAAAGTAATTATTACATCCATTCATTGAATCTATGTGAAATTCAGGAAAGAAATCTTTTAAATGTACAATGTGAAAACATTTTCATTTATTTTACAACTTTCCAGAACATATAAGATGGCACACTAGGGAGAAATTCTGTAACTATAATCACTGTGGAAATACTTTATTGTTCCAGCTTATTTACTTGAATGTAAGTCAGGTTTGAAAATTCTCACATTGTCTCACCCTTACAAAAATCAAATATCAAAGCTACAGGAAAAATGGTCATGAAAAACACTTTCAAAGTCATCTGAAAATGACCACTGGAAATAAATGTATTATAGTAACCCAATATAAATTAATTTATGTATGATGTTGGAGAACATGTGTAATGTGAAAAAAATGTTGTAAAAACACTGTGTCTCTTATCACATGATTTTGTGTTAGTGTGTCCTAATTGTGCTAATTACGGGCTTCATTATGGCATTTTCATTCATGTTTGTTATGTATTTGGTCATATTCAATCCTTAATTTGGAAAGTAGATTTTTGGGTGGTAGAATTCCTCTTTCATGGTTATAATATTTAAGAAACATGTGTAATTGAAAAACTACAAAAAGAGAAAGAAACATGTATAAGTCTAGTACATGTGATTTTTATTTAAACCACCCAATAAAAATTTTCCATTTTAAGAAAATAATGTGTATGGCTCTGTAATTGTTACAGGAAAGGAACAATATTCCAACATGCTACCATGGACCTCTTTCAGTTGCAAAAGGTGCAGGCTCCCTTCTCTCAACCATCCCCTTGCCACAAACAAAAAGTACAAAGAATGGAATTCAAAGGACATTTATTTGTGTAAAGAAACAACAGGAATTTGATAAGTTAGACAGAAGTGGAAGTGAGAAAGAGGCTTTGGAGAAAGAATAAGAGGGAAGGACAGAGACGTGGGGAGTGGATATGGTAGAAGTCTGTGACATGCTAGAAAAGTCTAGATTTATATATATCAAAAAAGCAAAACATCCATTGCTTGGTTTCCTCCTCCAGAAAATTCACTTCTGAGTCAGCCATCACCACACAAGACATTCAGTACTGCCAGGCGGTGGTGGTGCACGCCTTTAATCCCAGCACTCGGGAGGCAGAGGCAGGAGGATCTTTGTGAGTTCAAGGCCAGCCTGGTCTACAGAGCGAGATCCAGGAAAGGCGCAAAGCTACACAGAGAAACCCTGTCTCGAAAAACCTCCACCATCTCTGGCTTGCATAATCTTTCCAAACCCTCTTCCATGATGATCCATGAACTTTTAGAAGAGGTGTTTGATATCGATATCCCATTTGTTGTTGAGCAGCCTATAGTTCTTATTCTGTGCATGATGATTGGTTATGGGTCTATGTGTTCATTGCCATCTATTGCAAGAAGAAGATTTTTTGGTGAGGGTTGAGAGATGCACTAATCTATGGGTGTGGTGGTTTGAGTAAGACTGTCTTCCATAGGCTCATAGGTTTGAATGCTTGGTCACCAGGGAGTGGCACTATTAGAAGGTGTGGCCTTGTTAGAGTAGGGGTGGGCTTTTCAGAGGAAGTATGTCGCTGAGGGTGGGCTTTGAGGTCTCAGAAGCCCAAGATAGGACCAGTGTCTCCCTCTTTCTGCTGCTTGCAGATCTGGATGTAAAACTCTCAGCTACCTCTCCAGCACCATATCTGCCTGGATGCCACCATGCTCCCTGCCATGACAACGTGGTCTAAACCCCTGGAACTACCTATCCAGAAAATTGTCCATTTCTTTTAGATTTTCCAATTTTGTGGAGTACAGGTTTTTGAAGTATGACCTGATGATTCTCTGGATTTCCTCATTGTCAGTTGTTATGTCTCGCTTTTCATTTCTGATTTTGTTAATTTGGATATTGGTGAAATTACTAAGGCCACTCCACGTAGTTAAAAGGAGATTTATTTAAAGGCGTAACTCACAAATGAAGGGATAGGTAGATGATGGGTTCTGGAAGAGACGCAGCGCAGTCCGGCGGTGTTCTCTGGAGAACTTTCCTCGGTCTACCTCTCGCGTCCAGGTCCAGGAAACAAGAGAGTGCCGCGCATCCCGATCTCAGGTCTCCAGGCCCTCCCTTAGCCCCGCCTTCTAGGCGTGATAGTTACGGAAGCCTCATTGCGGGTTGGAACTTCCAGACCAAAGCTGGAGTGGCTACCCACTACATCTCCCCTTTTTTGTCTAAATAAGAAGGTTCTAACTTAATACAAGATTATATACAAAGGAATGGTTATCAAATATTGTCCAGGAGTAATGAAGGATAATGACCTAGATAAGATGGGACTACAATCAGTGCAAACAATATCAAGCAAGAAGCACATACTAAAATCCAGAGATATATAGAGCATAGGTAAATGGCATGTTACAAAGATCATTCCAAAAGGTGTCCTATCCTAAAGAACCTGAATCTAATACTTAATATGTTCTATCTAAGATATTATATATACTAATTTGTAACTATAACTGCTAGTCTTCAATCCCATCAAAGACCTGAGAAGGAATATAATGGTACCTGAGAAATGGTAGATGGATGCAAGCAACTTTCAGGAATCTTGCAAGAGCAGACCGAGACAGCTGACAGCCTGTACAGTCACCTAATGTTTCTCAGCATTGTTGGTGCATTCAGATTGGCTACAGGCCTAGAGTATCTGACAGACCATTTTCAGAAGCAGGAATTCTGAAAGACCATCTTACCCTGTCTTGGCAGAGTACAGTGGTCGCTTTCCTTGTGTCCCGCTTGTCCAGAAAGGACAGCATTGCATTCGTACTGTCAGCAGTCAAGGCAAGGGAGGGCCTGGAGACCTGAGATCGGGATGCGCGGCGCTCTCTTGTTTCCGCCTTCTAGGCGTGATAGTTACGGAAGCCTCATTGGGGGTTGGAACTTCCAGACCAAAGCTGGAGTGGCTACCCACTACATTTGGATGCTCTCTCTCTTTTTTGGTTAGTCTGGATAAGGACTAGATAGTAAGGAGGACCCTAGGAAAGACACAGGGATCGCCCAGCGATGGAGAAATGGATGAGATCTACATGAGCAAGCTGTGTGTGGGGGGAAAATGGAGGGCAAGGGATGGGGAATGAGAGCTTAGTGGAGTGGGAAGTTTGAGCTGGATCAGGAACGGAATGGGAGAACAAGGAAAGAGATACCATGATAAATGAAGGCACCATGGGAATAGGGAGAAGCAGAGTACTAGGGAGGTCCCCAGGAATCCACAAAGATGACTCCACCATAGACTACTGACAATGGTCGAGAGGGTACCTGAGCTGACCTACTCTGGTGATTGGATGGCTGAATACCCCAACTGTCATCATAGAACCCTCATCCAGTGACTAATGGAAGCAGATGCAGAGATCCATGGCCGGGTCCCAGGCAGAGCTCCAGGAGTCCAATCAATGAGAGAAAGGAGGGATTCTATGAGCAAGAGATATCAAGACCATGATTGGAAAAAGTACAGAGACAACTAGCCAAACTAATGGAGACACATGAACTGTGAACCAATAGCTGAGGAGCCCCCATGGTACTGGACTAGGTCATCTGGATAAGTGAGACAGTTGTTTGGCTTGAACTGTTTGGGGGGCCTTCAGGCTGTGGGACTGGGACCTGTCCTTGGTGCATGAGCTGGCTTTTTGGTGCCTATGGTGAGACACTTTGTGCAGCCTTGGTGCAGGGAGGAGGGGCTTGGACCTGCCTCAACATAGTGTACTGGGCTCTGCTGACTCCCCATGGAAGACCTTGCCTTGGAGGAGGTGGGAATGGGGGGTGGGTTGGGTGGGAAGACTTGGGGGTGGGAGGAGGGAGAACAGGGGAATCTGTGGTTGATATGTAAAATGAATAGAAAATCTCTTAATTAAAAAAAAAGAATGACTTCTTCTAAAGCATTTAATCTGTCAGTCCTCAATCCATCCATTCCTGAGTAATTAATGCCAATGAAACATTTCCAGATAAAGAGTTCACATGATTAGTGGTGTGCAGTGCTGATCCTATGATGGCTATTAAAGCAGTAATATCAAGAATGAGTGTAGCTTTGAATCTTTTTGGCTGCAAGAGAGATTTAGCAACTCATTCTAATGCAAATAGAGCTGAATCTTCATACTAGGGCAGGGAAAGATCAACTGGGTAACAGCATGTATGACAGTTGATGAACAATTAGGAAAGCATTGGGATTTGTGGTAGAGTTAATACTATTTGTTAAATAACAGTTTTTACAGGAAATGTTATATATAGATCCATTTGTAACAATATTCATAAGTCCTGTCTCTCCTGGATATAAGATAGTAAAAGGTGACGCAACTCAAGACTGAATTCCAAGAGAAAAACAACCAGATTGTGAAGGCAATTTAAAGTTAGTATAATCAAGGGCAGCAAATAGCCGACACAATTGAGTTTGGGGCTTAGGGGAGTAGGAAGGCAGGGCCACATCTGTGTGATTGGCCCAGCCAAATAGGGTCCATTGTGCTACAGCAGATTCTAGAAAGGTATAAGACTTTAGAAGAGTTGCCATGGTCATGGTGTTTCTTCGCAGCACTAGAACACCAATTAGAACAATGGGTACAGAGATAAGCCATTAACAATTACTTTAAAACAACACTCGTTTATCAAAATAATGGTAGTAGGTTCTCCCCCTACAGAGAATAACCATGACAGTATAGGTTCCATCTTGTGGAGCAGGCTCTACATCAAATCAGAAAGCGGCCAGTCACTCCCATGACATTTGAGCTACCATTGCACGAGTACCATTGCCAAGCCAGTCATTATTGTAGTTCTCACAACTCACAACTGGGTAAAACTGGTGATTGCTTTCCTCTTCTGGTATTGTTGATGGCACTTTTCACCACTACGAAAGCTGGCCTGTAGGAATAAAGCTTCCAGGTGAGCACCAGCCTGTTTTCTCAAGTATGTAGCATTTTCAGCAACAGGATCTTACAATCAGCTTATGGACTGTAGTCAAGAGCAATGGCAATATCTGGTCATGTTTGTAGTTTATGGAACCCTACTGGCAAATAACTCAAGTAGGAACAATTCATTCTTGGTACCAAGTATTTTATTTGCTAGCATGCTATCTAGCAGGAGTGTTGTCCCCCGCACCCTAATTTCTTCATTATAAGGTATCTCCATTTAAACACTTTTTATATATGTATGTGTATGTATATGTATATATTTTAGGAAGCTTCTAAGCAGTAGGTTTCCATATGAGTTTTTAAAAGAAAAGACTTCTAGTATCCTTTCCCATATTCTCTTCTTTACTTCCCTCCCATCTCCCACCCCATCTGTTCTTTCCTGTTCCATTACTCTTCTTTAACCATTTAAACCACTGTCTCCCTTCCCCACTGCCCTTTTCTACATTCCTAATTCCTATGGGTATTCCAAACAAAACACACATATCTAAACTTTCTAAACTAATATAGACAAAGAGAGGAAACATGCAATGTTTTTTTTTTTTTTTCTAGGTCTGGGTTAGCTCACTTGGGATGATTGTTTCCAGCTCCATCCATTTACCTGTGAATTTCATAATCTTATTTTTTTAATCAACTGAATAGTATTTTGTAGTGTGAATGTGTCACATTTTCATTATCCATTCATCAGTCAACAGTCATCTATATTGCTTCCTACTGGCTATTTTGAAAGAGCAGCAATGATCGCTGGTGAGGAAGTGTCTTAGTAGGATATAGAGTCCTTTGGGTTTTTGTCCAAGATTTGTGCACTAGGTATGGTTTCTATTGCTGTGATGAAATACTATGACCTTGACCAAAAGCAAGTAGAGGAGGAAACAGTTTATGTCAGCGTACAACTGAGAGACATCAGGGCAGGAACCAAGGTAGGAATCTGGAGGCATGAACTGCAGCAGAGGCCATGGAGGGATGTTGCTTAAAGGCATTCTCTCCATGGCTTGCTCAGCCTGCCTTCTTATACAGCCCAGGGTCACCTGCCAAGAAATGGCACCATCTATCTGGGCTGGACCCTCTGACATCAGTCACTGATTAGGAAAATGCCCCACAGCTTGCCTACAGGCCAACTTTTTGGAAGCATTTTTCCAGTTGTGTTTCCCTCTCAGAAAGCTTTAGCTTGTATCATGTGGAAATAAATGAGCCAGCACAATCAACCCCTTGTCAACTTGATCCTCAGTCCTCACAACTTGAGCCTTTTCTTTCTCATTTGTCCCCAAGATGACATGTTAATATTAATATCACAATATATTGCCTTGGCCAACTTTGATGTGATGGTTTTTGTTCTTATTATATTTTATTTTGCTATGTTTTGTTTTGTCTCTTAGAAGCCTGTTCTTTTCTAATGAGAGACAGAAGGCGAGTGGATCTGGATAGAAGGGAAGGGGGGAAATACTGGGAGGAGCAAAGCGAGGGAAAACTGTAATCAGGGTATATTGTATGAGAAAGAATCTATTTTCAATTAAAGGGCAAAAATATTAAGATAAAAATCACAATATACAACATTCCTACTTTTAAAAGTCCCACAGTCTTTAAAATTTAAACACTTGAAAAGTTTAGTGTTAAGATATTCAAAGTTGCTTTCAAAGTTACAAGTTTCTCTAAAATATCCAAATCTCACCCGAATCCATGTTAATGTCCATGGGCCAAGCTGCCACGAGGGCCCATGATGATCTGAGTGGCCTACACGGCCACCTGAACCCATGGTGATGTCTGAGTTCATGCTGCTGCTGAGGACCATGTTTGGGTCCATGGTCCTACTGCAGCCAGGGTCTGTGTTGATGTCCATGGCCCATGTTACCACTGAAGGCCATGTGGATTTCCATGGCCTGAGCTGCCACCTGAAGCCATGCTGACATCTGTGGACCATGCAGCTACTGGGTGGAGAGACATATTGATGTCTGAGGCCATGGTGATGCCCAGGGCCTGTGCTGCTGCTGAGAGCTGTGATGGTATCCATGGCCTGTGCATCAGTAGAGGGCCATGTTGATGTCCATGATCTGTACTTCCACTAGAGATTGTGCTGAGGTCCTTGACATGTGCTGACACTGGAGACCATGTGGATGTCTGTGGCCCACACTGTCACCAGAAACCTGTGCTCCTGCTGACTGTAAAGAGCAAAGAAGCTACCTTTGCCATAGTATTGATGACTGCAGACTCACATTTGAGAGAGACATGGAAGGCTTCTGTGATAAACTCTGCCCCATCCCCCCCCAAAGGAACAGTTTAGACAGAAAGTGATCAAAGAGAACTCTTGTGAATTGTGATAAAGATGCTGAGGTGGAGCTCTCCATAACTGGTGGCTTCTGGCAGGGGTGTGAATGGGGAACTCAGTTTCCTTTAATGGACTGGCCACTGGAAGTTTGACCATGCTTCAGTGAGTACATGGGCAACAGAAATTAGACTTGTTTTCTTTTTCTTCTTTTTTTGGTGGGGAGGTCCCAAGGGGTTGGGGGGTGCAGATCTGGGAGGGCTTGTAAGTGAGGGTGCTGGGTATTCATGATGTGAAGTTCCCAAATAAATAATACAAATATTATGGAAAAATCCAAAGTCTCACTAAAATTTTGAAGTCTCTCTAAAATTCTAAAGTCTCTTAACTCAGGGATCCTGTAAGATAAAAATAAATTAAATTATTCTAAGAGAGAAGAACTAGGACTCAGTCACAATCAAATTAAAGAAAACTTAACTCTCAACAATATAAAAGGTCCAGTGCTTGATGTCTGGTACCCAAAGACAATCCTATGTCTCCCAAAGACAGCATTTCTCAGCTCTGCCATCTACAGAACATGCAGCTTTCTTCCAGGCACAGATACCTCCACTCCACAGCTGCTTCTGCCCTTGGCAATCATCCCATGGAAGTGGCATCTCCAAAACATGGTGGTCTCCACTGCAACTGGGCACCTTCTCCAAGAGCCTCTCCAGGGCTCTCTTCAGGAAACCTACCACATTGTGCCAAACTTCAGCTGATCTCCATGACCCCTTCATGCCTTCAAAATCAGTATCATCTGGGTGATTCTTATGTTACCATATTCTACAGGTAGCATGAGGTACAAATTTAGCCACCTTCTGAACACAAGGTCTGTGTGCTAATTGAGGAAACACTTCCCAGAGACTTCTTCATCTTAATGATTCTGGTCCCTTCTTAATTACAGCTGATTCTTTAGCCCCAGCTGACAAGTATCAGTTGTCTCAGTAAAGCAGAGATTTCACTTTAGTAGTTCTTAATTTAAAGAATCAACTGCCCTGATAAAGCTTTTAAGGAACTCTCAGACTTCTCTTTGAAACACCACAGGTTGGGCTTCCTTGTTCTGCACTGCTCTCAACAATATCTTCTATGTTCCTTTAGAATACTCCACCAAGCTCTGAGTGGCTTGTTCAACTCAAAATTCCAAAGTCCTTCCACAATTCTCCCCAAAATACATAGTCAGATCTATTATAAGCAATACCCCACTCCTGGTACCAATTCCTGTCTTAGTTATGGTTTCTATTGCTGTGACAAAATACCATGGCAGCTTGTGAAGGAGAAGGTTTGTTTTGTCTTATATCTCCAGGTGACAGTTCATAACTGAGGGAAATCAGGGCAAGAACCTGGAGGCAAAACTGAAGCAGAAGCCATGGAGGAGTGCTGCTTACTGGCTTGTTCAGCCTGCTTTTTAAAAAATAGTACTCAGGACCATCAGCTCAGGTGTGCCATGCCCCACAGTGAGCTGGACCTCTCCTATATCAATCATCAATCATCAATCATCAATCAAGAAAATGTTCCATAGACAACAGGCCAGTCTGGTGGGGGCATTTTCTCAGTTGAGGTTCCCTCTAGCTTGTGTCAAATTGACATAAAACTAGCCAGCATAATGGGATATTTGTGTTATGTTAGGTGTAGTTATGATATTGTTGTTGTCTTCCTTTGGAAGTTAAATATGACATAAGATTTTATTGGGTGTTATCTTGACAAAAGGTGGACTTTTAGAGGTTAATTTTTTTTTTATGTCAACTTGTTTGGATCTGGAATCTACTAAGAATCATACCTCTGGGTAACTCTGTGGGGATATTTTCTGTTTTCATTGAGAGAGGAAGACCCTTCTGAAGAGGCTTTAGCATCTTCTGGTGTTAGCCAATATACAAAGAGGACCCAAGGAAAAGCAGTTCTTTGGCCTGCTTTCCTTCACCTCTTGTTGGTGAATGCATCTACCCTGTCGTCACACAGCAGGGTACACTTCAGAACTCAGCTTCAGCAGCTTTCCAATGTGGACTGAAGACCAGCAGGTCTCCAGGAATTCTCCAGGCTTTCAGCACCAAATTAGAACTGCAAAGGCACCAGGTATGGTGGGCTGAGCACATCCTGGGTTCTCAGCCTCTAGTGTGAAGCCAGCCGTTGCTGGGCTACTCACACATATTATGTGAGCCAATCTAGTGATTTCTCTATGTAACAAGTGTTTATTCTTTTACCGCTCTTTCTCTAGAGAAATCTGACTTATACAGTGGCCCAGTGATCCAGTTCTCTATGTGACTTTTCAAAAATAAATCAAGGCAAGCTATCTAGCTATCCAGTCCTGGCTGGCTTGGATTCACTGTGAATCTCAGGCTGGCCTCGAGCTCCTGCCTTAGTCACATGAATACATGGATTACAGGCACATGCCATATTAGCTAGCTCCATTTGACCTTTCACTCCTACATTAACAATATTATGCAATTTGGAAATTAATGAACTTTGGGGGATTATACGTACTCCACTTTAAAATATTTTCATGAAGACATTTGGGAGCTCATATTATATTTTTGTACACACTGAAAGGATAACCATTATATTTATTATTCATTATATATTATCAGATATAATACATTATACAAATTTACCATTATTATTACTATTAATTGAGTGATATTCCTTTCACGACCGTGTTAAATTACCAATCATGAGGGATCCTAGAGTGACACAGGTCTGTGGATGGCTTTGTTCCATCTACTAATGATACTTAGTGTCTCTTGGTGCCACCCACTGGACCTGGTAGACCTTGATTAGTATCAAGAGACGGTTCAATGCTAAGCATATGTTGGGACAAATTCCTGTCCCTTTCATTTCTGCTCCTGGTGGTGTAAGTATCCTTCTCAATCTGGGAACATGTACGTGTTGGGTGGCTGTGGCAGTGGCGGTGGTGGGAATAGCAAATTCGGTGCCTCGGAAAGCACTTCAGAGAAACACTATCTCTGTAGACTCTGTCTTTGTATGCTATTTTGAGTGATGAGTCATTTGCCTTGTATCCTGACTGGAGTAGCAGGGTGCTTGCTTATAAGATGGGATGTGGGGGCCTGGAGACTCACGAAAGCTTTTTGGGAATTCCAGAGGAACTCATTTCCCACTTCTCAGAGAACAATGAGATGTGGGTTCCTGTTTCCCCACGATGTCACCATGTAAGATGTCCACTGAGATCTAAGGTTGGTTCCATCCAGTTCTCAGGCTCTTAACTGAATGGAGAAGAACTGGGAGATGTAAAGCACATGTTGAGTTTATCTCTTGAAAATTATGAACGTTTGTTTATTTACGCATGTTTTAGACCAATGTGTTGAATTTTTTCTGAGAGTGAAAATAGCAGAGTTCTGGTTGTTGTGAGCTGCTTGTGGCAGGGGCGTGTCCTCAGTGTGAGTGTTGTGGCTGCCTGTGGCAGGGGTGTGTCCTCAGTGTGAGTGTTGTGGCTGCCTGTGGCAGGGGTGTGTCCTCTGTGTGAGTGGAGCCTCTTGCCATTTGCTTGCTGTAAATGGCAGCAGTGTTTGTCTTCCACTGAGTTTCTCTACGGCTCTGATAACAAGAGCGAGAGTATTTGGTTGTTTCAACTGAACCCGGGATGGAGGGGAAATACTTCTCTTTCACTGTCTATCTGGGGCTCTAGTTGAGAGCAGCCAGACATGAACGTTTGGCAATCCAACTGGAGTTAATTATGTGGCTCTTCTAATCTAATTCACTTCATAGGACTGCAGATGGGACTACGAGACTCCAGGATATTTTGCTAATGATGATATGGCAAAACATGGAAACAAACGCTAAGGTACGATGAGTGAATGTATTTTGTGGGATGAATGGCTTCGTAAGTTAAAATTTTTGAAGATTTGTTTTTATTTTATGTGTATTGAATATTTTGCTTTCATGAGTATATGTATATAACCTGCATTCCTGGTGCTCTCAGAGGTCAGAAGGGGACACTGGGTTCCCTGGAACTGGAGTTACGGATGATTATGAATTAATATGTGGGTTTTGGGAACTGACCCCAGGTCCTCTGCATATGCAACAAACGCCCTTAACTGCTGAGCCATCTCTCTTGTACCTGTGACTTAGATTTTGTTTTGTTTGGCTTGTTTTGTTTTCTTTCACTTCACACATGTTAAAAAGGTACACTACCTCCAAGCTACACCCCCAGATCTGGGTTGATTTTCAAGTTGTAATTTTCCTTTTGCAATATTTATCTGTGCCTGTATGACATGAAAGCTATTTTTTCCAGAAATATGTATTATGACTAAATAGATAAAAGAGTGTAACCTTGTTCCAAGTAGGCAGTGAGTCACATGGGAAAATCGTCAACACTGTTGAATGACGTTATCCCTAATGAAGGTGTGTGTGGCACATGCAATTTTTCTACAGCTAGTATTTTAGGGTACATGCAATGTAAAGACAGTCATCGCTTAAAGTCGGTTATTTTTCCTTAACAATGGGCACAATGCCATATTGAATGCACTGTTTACACAGTCCAATTGCCTTCCCATGTCATTCACAGTTTAAGTAACACACAGTTCTCCACCTTTCAGTCACAGTTCTGCAAAAGCCCTCAGGGACAGACCGAAGAAATGGAAATGATGATGGCAGAGGAAGCAAGGAATGGGACAGCGGTCCAGGAGTTTATCCTTGAGGGGTTCCCTGCAGCCGAGCATCTGGGGGTCCTCCTTTTCCTGGTGCACTTGCTGGCCTACTTGGCTTCCCTCATGGGCAACATGCTCATAATCACCATCACCTGCCAGGACCAGCGCTTACAGACCCCCATGTACTTCTTCCTCAGCAGTTTCTCCTTTGTGGAGTGTTGTTTTATTACTACTGTTATCCCCCAGCTGCTAGCCATCTTTCTTTCAGGGAGGCAAAGGATTTCCTTTGTAGCCTGCTTCACACAAGCCTTTGTCTTTCTTTTCCTGGGGGCAACTGTTTTTTTCCTTCTGGCTGTGTTATCTCTGGACCGGTATCTGGCCATCTGCAAACCTCTGCATTATCCCACCATCATGAGCCCAAGGATGTGCTTCTTTCTCGTTGCTGTCTGTTTAGTTCTGGGATTCCTCTTCATGGCCATTCCAGTTGTAATGCTTTCCCAGTCATTTTACTGTGGCCCCAATGTTATTCCTCACTTTTTCTGTGATTTTGGACCACTGGCAAATCTCTCCTGTTCAGAAACCAGGTCTATTGAAATGCTGTTTTTTAATCTTGCTTTAATTGTGCTTTTTGCAACCCTTCTTATAGCCATCTTTGCATACAGCAATATAGTAGTCACAATAGTGCGTCTCCCATCAGCCAGAGAGCGACAGAGGGCTTTTTCCACCTGCTCCTCACACCTCATCGTCCTCTCGCTAATGTTCGGCAGCTGTGTATTTATATATGTGAAACCGAAGCAGTCTAGCAGGCTGGACACCAACAGAGAGGCTGCTCTCGTGAACACGGTGGTGACGCCACTTCTGAACCCTGTCATCTACACCCTGCGCAACAAGCAGGTCCACCAGGCTCTGAGGGATGCACTGTCCAGGGTCATATTGCACAGATAACATAGGAAGAATGCACCTTCCCCCTGTTTAGTCTGATTCCATTTTATTATAAATATTCTATATAAACCATCCAGCATGTTGTTTCTTTCAAATTCTGCTTGTTTGTTTTTAAAATGATGGCTGACTTGTCCAGTAATTCCATCTGAAGGCTTTAATAATCTTGTGATGAAAGTCTTCCTATCTGCTTTGGTGGCAATTAAAACCAAAGCCTCATACGTATTACATAGGTGTTACCTTTTCAACAAAGTGTCTCAAATTATCCATGCATTTATTTGATATATGTTGGGTCTAGGAAGCAGTGGTTTCACACATCCTCTTGGAGTAATGGAGAAAGAAAGAGAGGCTTTGAGGATAGAGTTGGGAATGGAGAATTAAATTCATGAGTACCAAGAATATAAAATGTAGTTGACAACAGGTTTATGTGATCATCATACCAAAATTTGAATGATGTATAAACAATAACAATCATGATATTAATAAATTATTTAACACCACTCACTACACTTGTAAATGAAGAACATTTGTATATAAGCAGACATTGTTAGACCTCTAGTTTTCACCCTGATGAAAAGCATTGAAATCAAAAGTCCCCATTCATTTGCCAGGCTGATTTCAGTTGAACCCCCAAAACTGAAGGACCAACAAAGGGCCAGAGGAACTTTGGAAGCAGACTAGAGTTGTTATGTTGATCACTATGCTGGGGAAATGCAAACAATTCAGGAGAAATTTCTTCTATGTGGAAAGAAGTCTAACTGTGATGATAACATTCTTGAGATTAATTTATGGACAAGGTCAGGCATCCGTCTTAGCACTAAGGTGAAACGAAGCTATTGATGGATCATGAGACAAGCTGAATAGGTAACAAGGCAGGAAAACACCCTTGTCCTGGTAAATTTTCTTGTCAAATTGGCCCACAGTTGAAGAAATTGTCTCTGTCACATGAGCTGTGGACATTCTGTGGGGCATTTTCTTGATTGTTGACTGATGTGGGAGGGGCCAGCACACATTTAAATTTAAAAGATAAAACATAATTTGAATTCAAATAGAAGGTATTCAAGCATGTTTGCAAGTAATATCAATCAATCAAAGAATTTGGAGGCAGAGTGAAAATAAACAAAGCAGAATTTCATTCTTTGAAGTGACTCATAAAATATTTAAATTCATTAAGATTAACCAGAAATAGAGTGAAAGGGACAGTGAGGACCAGGAAAGGGTTCTATGTGAAGTATGAAGGTGTGTGACTCCACATATCCTGCAGGTATTACAAGAATAATAATGTTATATTATAAACATCTTCATGCTAATAAGTTTGATGACTAAGATAAAATGTCTTTGAAAGGTAAACTTACCAAACCAACAGAGGAAGATACAGTACTGATACCACTTTTGTCTATGTGTTATTTGTCTTTGCGATTCCAATCCTTTCCTTCAAGTTCTCAGCCAGGAGCCGCCTCCGGTGGCTGACAGATCCCAGAGATGAGGGAAGGAGTCAGTGAGGGAAGGAGTGAGCCAGATGTGATGGTCGGGAGAATCTTGCAGCCTGACTGACTAGCATCCCGAGTGTTTCTCTATTTGTACAGAATTCAGTAAACTGGGATAGATTCACGTTCCAAAACATAGATCATATCATTTTTGGTTTTGGACATGTTTCACTTCCTTTTGCTCATCTTTTAGTTATCATTGATAAACCATGACAGAAGAGTTATCATTTCCAATCATTTTCCCTCAAGTTTAGTCATCATTGATAAACAGTTATCATTTTTACTCATTAATCTTATAACTAAGAATCTAGAGGCATATGACAGCCTGTTCTCAGGCTAGTATCTTGTGGCTTCAAGGATGTTAGACCAAAACAAACTCTTCAAGCCAACCTGGGCATATTGCCATATCCCAAGCAGTGTATTATTAACTCTTAATGGTCAGAGTGCCCAAGAAAAATCCTCAGGCCAAAGCTGCTGCAGTTATGATTTAATTTCTGCATACTACAATGTTTATATTTTATATATTTATAGAATTTGTTTATATGTCTAATCCTGGCATTCTGTTGTTCCTTGGTCATATAACATCACAGTGACTATGCATGCACTAACTTTTCTGAGAAAGGGAGGTTCTGACATCTCATTCTTTTTTTTTTTTTTTTTTTTTTAAGCTTTTAAAAGAAGCATTTATTTGTAGTATGTGCATTACAGGAAACACAACACAAGAAGCCAAGAACAGCCCCCCAGTCACAAGCAGCTCAGCTTGATGTGTCCTTCTAGATGCTGCAAGTGTACACACACTTAGGGAATTGAGATTATACATTATGTACCATGCTTTCCCCCACATTGCGAATATTCACCAACTAAAAACCCCACGCTACAGGAGTATTTTGATAACCAAGAATACACCACGCTATCTCAATCTGTCAGACAAAACTGTAATCCTGTCTTCCTTGGCAACAAAAATTTCATAGAAGACAAAAATGGCAGCAGGCCTCTAGATAGAAGTACTGGCGAAGTTACAATTACAATTCTGCATTCCTCAATGCTCAGCTTACAAGAAAACAAAGCCACAGACCACATGGAGTACAGCATTCCTAAGTTTATCATCAGATCTATATACTAAAATATGAGGAAGAAGGCGTGTTCCTGCTCAGTAAACGTATTCCTATGGAGTAGCTGAAGATGTACCTACGGCAGGGCTTCTCAGGATGTCAGTCTCAACACAGCACAGGGCTGCAGATCTCGCCCTGTGAGCCTCCCTCTGCCCCTCCACAGTCAGCCTAGCAACATGAATTAACTCACACTGTCCAGACATGGTTTAACAGTTTTATGCTCAAGAGGAACCTTTTCTGCCAATCTGTCAAGCTATCCTTTTAACCATATGCTCTCCTTTAGGACATTTATGAATTTCAGATGTTGTGGAATGAACTTTGTGCACAAGAAACACAAGTATCTTCCCAGAAATGCACATATGGATCCCTGGGTACAGCTTTAACAGTTCTCTATATGTGGTGGTCCTAGCAAAGAGCTCTTGCTCACCCATCCTCTTCTCTGCACAACTCCAGTTCGGGATGATTCTAGTGAGAGTATTGCAAAGGTCACCCCCAGAAGACAGTCCTTCCAAAAGACTAGCAGGACATTTATAGTGACTACCTTGCTACTTCTAACATCCTTTGGGCACTGGGACTTATCCTCTAATACTTGGCAACATTAACTGAAATGCACACCGGAGCAATGGCTAGACACCCGGGAACCATCCAACAGGCACAGTACCTTACTCTGCACTGTTCTTTCCCTGTCCACCTCCACCGCCTGGTAACAGCATCTGCTTAAAGACCAAGTTTACCAATCCCATTTCCCCAGTGTAACCAGTCCTATGAAATAACAACCCTTAAAAGGTGTTGGTAACCCTTTATTTTTACCATGTTGTGCATTTTTTACATTTAAGAATTAGCATATGCATGTGGGCACATGCATGCCACTGTGCTTGTATGGAGGCTAAAAGACAATTTGTAAATCAGTTTTCTCCTTTTATCATGTGGATCCTGGAGATTAAAGTCAGGTCCACCAGCTGGGTGGCAAGTGCCTTTACCTGCTGAGCCACCCTACCAGTCCATTATGCACATTTTCTTACTATTTTGAGACAAAGTCTGTGTAGCCCTGGCTGGCCTGGAACTCGCAAGGTCCACCTGCCTCAGCCTAGAATTAAAGGCGTGCATTACCACAGCAAGTCTATTAAGCACTTAAAAGTCTAAAGACTAGATGTTTTCAATAACATTCAGTTTCCCCAGCATATGCACAATGCAGTGCAGTAAAGAAACTGCACAAACCTAACATACTTATATAGCAACATTCCAGTCTAGAACCTCTCCCATCTCTCTTAACCGAGGGGTCAGGTTTATGTAACTGTCGTGTTTTTGTGGGGATATTAACAATTTCACTTCCTAAGTGGTTTTAAGTTTTTTCCCTATGAATTTTAACACGACTTTAACCCATGTCTTTTCACTAACTCTACTCTGTCACACACTGGCAGGCTCTTCACCATATAGGAAGACTAGGTTCTGCATATTTGGACTTGTCTATCTTCTGTATACACGATATATCACAAAGTAAGACACACATAAACGGGACAATGGCTAATCTTGCATTACCAAAACTTACATTAGTATTAGGCTCTTCATACGCTTTCTTTTTTCCTCCCTCCCAAACCAGTGCAAGTCTGTGTTGCTCAGAACTGGTTTTATCATTCCATTTCCAAAAGACAGCATTTCATCATGAGTTTAAACGAGAATTTACAACATGTATTATTTACTACATCTACCTTTAACATACTTTGTGCACTTCCAAACACCTAGAAGGACTAGATGTTTCAGATGAGGACATAAATTTGTCCCCTATATACACAGTAGTGTTGAAACCACACACATGTAATAATGGTTAGATCTCAAAGTGTCTTCTGCTGAGAGCATTCTGGTCTCCATCCTTCTTTTTCTCCAGCCTCTCCCCTGTATCACGTGACACGGGCAGCCGTCACTTGGATACTTTCACAACTCTCTTCAGAAGACAACCTTGCTAGGAACTTTAACAGAATATACAGGATGTGTTAGCTCACTAACTCTACATTTGTCATATGATGGCAACCTCTTCAACACCTAGAAACTAGAGATCATAAAATGAGGACTCCTTTGTCCAGTCTGTACACTATATACAGAACAGCAACGTTAAATGAAGTGAATCTACCACACGGGGTGACGGGTAAGCTAAAGGTGTCTAGCACACTAAGGGAATCTTTTTGCAGTTTCTTCCCTCCCACCTCCTCAATCCACGTTCTCAGAGGTGGGTTAACTATTCTAAACATAGTATCTCCAGTTTTTCAAAAACTATTTACACAAAATAGTATTCGACTACTTCTACTTTTAAATGTATCAAGCACTTTTAAATATGTAGAAAGACTAGGGATTTCATTAAGACCTTATCTGCAATTCACACTGCACTGGTAAATAACTATGCAAAGCAATGGTTATTATCTGAGGTATCTTCTAAACACAACCCTCTGGGCTTTGACCCACTTTCTTCCTCCTCTCTGCCTTCAAACCAGTAGACAAATACAGGTATATGTAATGCTTAGCAACAGCTGAACAAATTCATATGCCCAAATCATCTACAGAACAATCTTTCCTATAAACTTTAACAGGGTACACAATGTGTTAATTTTACTTTGTCATAGACTGGCAACCTCTCTAACATCTAGAGACTAGAAGCTGAAGATTTCAGACAGATTCGTCCATTATTTACAGTATATACCTAGCAAAACAAAATGCAAATTTACAGAAATGGCGTCTGAAAGGTCCCATATAAACACTAGCACATGACCTCGCTGCCTCCCAGTACTTCCTCTGAACCACTGAGCAAGTACAGACAGTACTGCTCACAGAGGGGTTCAAATTCTATTCCCAAAAGGCAGCGTTTCATGAATTTTAGCAAAAAGATATTTACAAAGTGATTATTTTACTACCTCTACATTTAACATACGTTGGGCACTTCTAAACATCTAGACAGACCAGATGTTTCAAGTAAGGACTCTTGTCCACTATGTACACAGCAGTCCAGTAAACGGCACACAGGTAACGAGTAATACAATTTTTTAACACAAAAAGAAAAAATTTTAACACAAAAAGTACAAAACGTATTGTTCTACTACCTCTACTTTGTCATACACTGGCAACCTCTTTAACATCTAGAGTGACTAGATGTTGTAAGTTAGGACTCCTATGTCCTTTACATGTACTATGTACATAGCAAAGCCAAACACAATGGGACAGTGGTTTCTTTTCCACCCATGGAGCACAATGGCTTGAGCTCTGCATGCCCTTCTTCCGGGAACCAGGGCCCAAACACAATGTGGTCAACTCAGGAGGGGTTTGGCTATCCCTCCCCAAATAATATTTCAAATGAATCCTAACAAAAACGTATTTACATAATGTGTTGTTTCGATACTTATAAAATATGTCAGGCACTTTAGAGCATCTAGAAAGATATTTCCAAAAAATACTTGGCATTGTCAAACACACACACACACACACACACACACACACACACGGGTGGGGATGGGGAATGAATAAAATGCATACACAATACAATAGTTAGAACATCAAAAAAAGACGTCTTCTTCACACGACCAATCTGGCTCCGGACCTCTTCTTCCTCCGGCTGGGTCCTCTAACTACTGAACAAACAAGGAAGAGTGTTGCTCCTGGGTCTTTCTAGAGATGGCCTAAACAATTCCTTTTCAAAGTCACTTCTGGAAGACACGTCTACGATATTTTCAAAGACGATGGGTACACACCTGATTTCCGATTTCCTACCTCTACTTTACCCTGCCTCGGCAATCTCTACAGCTAGATGTCCAGATTTAGCCAAAGGTCTCTCTAAAAGGGTCGGGGATAAGGTTGAGAGCAGCTTTTTCATATTATGTACAAGGCCTTCTACGGCGGCGGGTAAATCTTCGCCAGCGTTGCCGAGGGCCGCATGCGATGTCACGTCCCGGCTTCTCTGGGTGGGAGGAGGGCCCTACGATCGATCGTTCCTCCGGCTGCTTTGCGGGGCTCCGCTCACCTTCCTCCAGGACCGTCGAGGCCTCTGTTCATCCAGGTCTGGGGGGGCTCGTCACGGGGCGGTCTCCTCCCAGCGATGGCCCAGTGTTCCTGCGCAGACCCGCCGCCTCGGGCTGCAGAGGCCCCGAAGGGCCAAGCGCGGCCTTCGGGTGGCCGCCATTCTTTCCGCCATGCCACGCCCGCCGACACCCGGAGAAGTCCTCGAAGGCCGGTTGGGGCTTCTCCATGGCTCCGTCCTGGAGAGCAGGGGCCCGGTGGAGTCGAGGAGGCCGTGCGCAGAGGTCGCCGCCATCGAGGAGCTTCGTCGGCGGGGGAAGGGTAGCTGCAGGATCGCGGTCGGCCGGGCTGGTGGCCGCTGTCAGGGCTCAGGTTCCTGGGGGCCGCAGGACGGAGACCGAGGCTGTTCCCGGCCCCCCCCCCCCCCCCCCCCGGGCTCACCCGGCCCAGGCCGGAGGCCGCGGGGGGCCCGGAGGAAGAAGGCCGCACTCCCTAGCTCGCCACGCTCTCCGCCGGAACTGACTTGGCCCTGACATCTCATTCTTAAATCATCTTTTTACATCATTCTTTGTTTATCAGTAAGTCTCTGTGTAGGGCAGAGGTAACTCCAGTCAATCTAACTTCGTTGCTATATATGCCACATCGTCACCTGAGTGTACAGTGGGAAGAAGCTCGCAATCTGATCTGTGGTCAACTCCTCTAGCCCACCAAATCTTGTTGACATTTTAAAGTTTATCTTATTCCTGAGTAAGTACAGGGACAGATGTTTCAAGAATGTCTCATAGCCTCATAAAGAGACCTCTGGCTTCTTTATGTGTCACAACCTCCAAGGCGTAAGAAAGACATTCAAGTAGATAACATAACTCCCTAAAGCAGGAGGGGCAGTATGTTCAGGACTTTCCTGGGGAAGCTTAGAAGCAGTACTCCTGAGAGAAGACATAAATGATTCATAAGAAATTTTCCATCAATCCAATGTCCTCAAATTGTACAAATATTAAAAGTTCCCCAAGTATGCAACAGGTGGAGATGAAAACCAAAGGTGACATGGTGGCCATCATGTGACTCAGATTTGCGGGATCTTTGTCCAGCAGCTGTGCTGGCTTTATGACTTTTGCCGTTCCCATCAGATATGGCTGTGCCTTTTCTCCATCCTTTTACACTAAGGTGGTATCTACTGAGAGTGGGGTGTGTATCTGAGAGGCAGAGAAAGAGATGGATCTTGTCTTCTAATTCAATCCTTTAGTCTGTATCTTTTTGTTGGGGGATTGAGAACATTAACATTGAGTATTATTCTTAAGTAATGTGTATTAATCCCTGTTGTTTTCTTAGATTGCTTTTGGTTAACTGTTCAATGAAATAGAATAGATGACCCAGAAATGTCAAAAGAAAAAAACACAAATGGCCAATAAATACATGAAAACAACTTCCAATATCCTTAACATTAGGAAATTGTTAACCAAAACCACATGGAAATTCCATATCAGTCAAGTTACATGGGCAATGACCAAATAAACAACAAATTCTGGTGAGGATGCACAGAGGATGGTGCTTTTGCAACACTCTTGGTGGGGATTTAAGTATTGCATCTGCCAAATAAACAAGTATAAGATTTCCTGAAGAGGTCTAGAAGCAAGCTGGGTGTGGTGGCTCATACCTGCAATCCTAGCCCTCAGTAGGCTGAATGGAGAAGGAGGGTTGCTGTGTGTTCAAGGCCAGCCTGGGCTTTACGTGGAGGTCCAAGTAATTATTCAGGATCCAAGAGTCTGAGCTTCCTTTACCCAGCAGGGCTGCATAAGGAAATGATTTGACCACGGGTGTGGTTACCAGGTGTTTGGAAGGGTCTACACTTCGCTGTACAGTGTGCTTTGATTTAGCAAGGGGGAGATCTTTTGCCCCACCCTTTGGCGTTACTATAAAAAGCTCTTTTGAATAAATGGAAGAGGCATTGGGTATTGACCCAGGTCCTCCTGAAGCTATCCTGTGTTTCTGTCTTTCTCCACTTCTCTTTCTATCTAATATTTTCTTATCCCTTTCTCCTTCTCATAGGAACCCTTTAAAAAGGTGGGAGCTGGCCTCTCACAGCTATAGAGTAAGACCCCATCTCCTAAAAACAAAACAAACCCCATAGAAACAGAACTACTAGATGACCCAGCTCTACCACCCTGAAGCTACAATCCTGAAAAGATCTGGTTAGCATACTACAAAGATGTCTGCACATTCATGATTGCCATAGCACTACTAACAATGGAAAGATTATGGAATCATCCTAGATGTCCATCAGAAGATGAGTGGGTTAAGAAAGTGTGCCATGTAAACACAATTGTGTTTTATTTTCCAACAGAAAGCAAGATATGCATGTCATTTGCAGGAGTAGAACTGAAGATCAACATGTTAAGCAAAGCAAACCAGGCATACGCAAATATTGCATGTATTCTCACATATTCAGAATCTAAATTTGAAAACAGAGGTGCACATGTAAGAAAAGAAAGCGTAAAAGGAAGATGACCAGTGGGTATGTAAGAGAGAGTAATGGGGCTGTCACCATGGGTAAAGTATATGATATACAGAAACAAAATGGTGTAATGAAATGTGGCGATGTATTGTGTCCCCCAATATACTGTGTCTCCCAATAAAATAAAACTTGCCTGGAGATCAGAGGAAAAAAAAAAAGCCAGCCACTATATAGAAGTCAGAAAATGGTAGCATACGCCTTTAATTCTATCACTTGGCAGGCAAGGATTTGTCTGGATCTCTGTGAGTTCAAGACCACACTGGGGAACAGAGCCAGGCATGGTGACACACGTCTTTAATCTCAGCACCAATCATAGAGGTCTGGAGGTCTGGACAGACAGATAGGAAGTGATAGAGCTGGGAAGGAAGAGGAAGTGATGTAGCTGGACAGAGAGAGCAAGTTGGATGGCAGAACAGCAAGGCATATAGGCGTGGGTAGACAGGAAGCAGCTCACTTTTGGAAGCTGCGGAGTTGGTGAGGTGAGGTTAGCTGTGGCTTTCTCTATTTCCCTGATCTCTCAGGTTTTCACCCCTATATCTGGCTCCGTGTTTTTTATTTAATAAGACTGTTTAGAAATTTGTCTACAATGAAACCCGTAACTTTGTACAATGTACAAAAGATCCAGCCCATTACTTAGGACATGTGCACGTTAATTGAATGTTAATTACTTCTATTTTCAAACAACTTGTATAGGAATAGTCACAGCATCTTGACTCACTATAGCCTCGAACTGGACTGCACATAAATGACTTTCAAGGGAGAATGGAAAACCATGGCTTAAGAGAGTGAAGAATAGGTCAATGACCCCGACGCAGTATAAATGGAACCCAGACACCTGCTGAAGGGTAACAAAGGCTAAGCAAGAAGGACACTACTGTGCAATGGTTATGGACAGGCAAAAGTGACTTTGATAGTAGAAATTATAGTAATTGTTTTCCTTCAGTGAGAGCTGTTTATTAAAGGGACAAAGAAATTTATAGCAAAGTGGGAAATATCAAAGTCTGAGAGGTGATACATACTCTCCTTTATATAAAAATCCATCTGTACACTTACATTTCTTCATTTTAAAGTATGTAAACTGTGGGGTTGGAGAGATGGCTCAGCAGTTAAGAGTCCTTATTCTCTTACAAAGACCCCAGGTTCACTTCCCAGGATCCACATGGCAGATGACAATCATCTGTAGCTGCAATTCCTGGGGGCTCTGACTCCCTCTTCTGGCATCCATAGGTAACAACAGGCTTGCACATGGTACCCATATGTACATTTAGGCAAACACTACACATAAAATAGAAATGAATAAATCTTTGAAAATGTGGTAAACTATGTATGCTGCAATCCTGTGTTTCCTCACATATGAATTTTGGGAGCCATGGAAAATATACCTCTAAAGACCTTCACAGAGGACCATGAATATTACTGAGAATGAGGTCAGAAGGTTGCCATATGCAATGGAACGTTAATTATAATAGTCTCCTGAATTTTTCTATTTCCAACAACAAGCAATGAAACGTCTCCTGGGATTATGCTGTTGTTTTATTTTTGAATCCTTTTCTCGTGTTCCTCTAATGAATGTCCTAGAGGTTTGTCCTCTTGGATCTTGTGTGACTTTACCCATGATAATAAACAATCCTGTAGTAGTATATCATAAGGATATATAAATGTACTTTCATTTATGACCGCAATTATTTTCACCTGAACATAATGGTCTTCCATAACTAGTTGATAAGAAAATAGCTACCAGCCTCCATGAACAAGAAGATTTGACTTTTATTGCCCTCCTTCCCTAAGTTTCTTTGAATGGATGTACAACCTGGAAGATATGATATTCATGCTAGTCTATGTCTTCAGGTCCATTATAATGTTAATGCCCTTTGTGGAATGAGTGTGCTATCATGTCCCAGGGAATGGGTGACAATTCCATAGAACGAATATTTAGAAATCTCCTTATTCCTTAAAAATAAGTAACCTTAATAATTTTATGTCTTGAAATATAAAGCATGTGTTATTTGATTTGTAGGTCAAAGACCTACAACTCTTAATTAAGAATATTCTCTTATTTTTTTCTTCTGCGTAGGAGAAAGATTTTGCTTTGTTGGAAGAAGGAAGATTTAACTAAAGCATCTCTTTACTGGGAGCTGCTTCTTGGTAAGTGTGTGGGCGTAGAGAGGATGTGCAATTTGAAATAGATTGGTCGTTAAGCTAGCACTGTGGTTCCTGTACAGTTAGCCATAGATCTGGGCAGTCAAGAAATTAAACCAAACTGACTAGTGTCAAGTTTTCTTACTGGAGCACCAGTTTCCCTCAAATGCCCAGACTTCCCTGTAGAGCAATTCCACATCGTTCTGCCTTCTACTGGGCAATGGCTTTTAAAGTACTAACGTGCCTTCAGTTGTTGATTTGAAACACAGCAGAATCTCCTATTAACAATGTTCACAGGAAGGGAAGGACAACTTGTGAAGGACAGCAGAATCACACTGCCGTTCTGCAAGGGTAGTAGCAGGTACAAGACACAGAGTCACACATTACATCTTTCTTCTTTGTGCCTGAACAAAACACCATGGAACCATTTTGCCATCTTCACACATGGTTTCTGTTAATCTCACTGGGTAGTTACGAGAATCCTATGGTGGTAAGCATTTGTGCTCCTTCTGGGAAGTGGGAAATAGCTCATTCCAGACAGACTTGGTTTAAAAATCAGCTTGGAATATGATTGTCGGAGCATAGCCTTTTCATACTATTTCCAGAGTCTACAATTATCACATAGGAGGGGTCCATATCATACAAGTCTGCAGTCTAGAAACTAGCACTATTTTCTGTAGGGTAACACAATTCTCTGTGATACTTGTATGTTTCATCTTCAAAAGTATGAGTCTTGGTTTTTATTCTTTACCTTATGTGATCTTATCCAAAGGTAATATTTTTTCTGATTCTGAAAATCTGCACAAAACCAAACTACATATTTTACATTTGTATTTTAGAAGTGAGAAAAGGAAAATCAATTTAAAATAAAACATTTTAAAATTAAAATATTACTCCTTAGAGTAATAAGGGCAAGCAATTTTTTGAACATTTTAAAAATTGAAAATAAGTTCTTTTCTCATACAATACATCTAGACCATAGTTTCCCCTCCCTCAATTCCTCCAAGCTCTCCCCATTTCCCCTCTCTCCCAGATCAATTCCTCTTCCATTTCCTTTCAGAGAAGAGCAGGCCTCCAAACAACAACAACCAAACACAATAAAACAAGATACAATAAGACAAGACAAAAGCCCTCATAATGAAGCTGGGCAAGGCAACCTAGTAGGAGGAAAAGAGTCCCAAGAGCAGGCAAAGGAGTCAGAGACACACTGAGCCCACTGTTAGGAGTCTCACAAAAACACCAAGCTAATGGCTATAACCTACACAGAGGACCTGATGAAGACCCCTGCAGGCCCCGTGCTTAGGGCAAACAACTTTTAAAAGCAGTGGCCACAAATTAAATTATTTATTCATTGGTGATAGCAGATTTGCCTAACAGATCAAGGAGGGTTGATGGCAAAAGAATCAGGAGTAAGGATGGAGACAAGGAATGAGACAATGGCCCTGGAGTTTGTGCTGGAGGGGTTCCATGTGGCTCAGCACCTGGGCAAGGTCCTCTTCCTGGTGCACCTGCTGGTGTATCTGTCCTCAGTCATGGGAAACACACTCATAATCGCCATCACCTGGACTGATCCTCGCCTGCAGACTCCTATGTACTTCTTCCTCAGAAGTTTCTCCTTCTGTGAATGCTGTTTCATCTCCACTGTAATTCCCAAACTGCTGTCTATCTTTCTTTTTGGAGACAGAGCAATTCATTTCACTCCTTGTATTATACAAGCTTTTTTCTTTTTGTTTCTTGGGTCAACTATTTTCTTCCACATGGCTGTGATGTCCTTGGATCGCTACCTGGCCATTTGCAGGCCTCTGCACTACTCAACCATCATGAACCCCAGGGTCTGTTTCCTTCTGGTTTTCTTCAGCTATGTGCTTTCCTTCATCCTAATAACTGGTGTCATTTTGAAGCTTTCCTGGTTGTCTTTCTGTGGCTCCAATGTCATCCCCCATTTCTTCTGTGACCTTGGCTCCTTAATTCATCTCTCCTGTTCAGACACCAAATCTCTTGATAGAATGGCTTTTGGTGTCGCTTTGCTTGTCCTTTTCACATCTGTCATTACAGCTGTATTTGCATATAGCAACATACTAATCTCAATCATGCGTCTCCCATCAGCCAAGGAGAGACAGAAAGCTTTCTCCACCTGCTCCTCGCACCTCATCGTCCTCTCGCTGATGTACGGCAGCTGTGTATTTATATACGTGAAACCAAAGCAAACAAGTAGGCCAGAATCCAACAGAGAGGCTGCTCTCGTGAACACAGTGGTGACGCCACTTCTGAACCCTGTCATCTACACCCTGCGCAACAAGCAGGTCCACCAGGCTCTGAGGGATGCACTGTCCAGAGTGAACTTACAGAAATAGTATCACCTGCTTCAGAAGGTAGTCTTCTTGGTCCTCTAACTGCAGCTCCCCCACAGTGGAAACCCTCTCTATAAAATGTCTGTATGGTGGTCCAGTTTATGCTAATTTCACTAGCTCCCTGCTCCCTTATCTTTACAATTTGAAAACAAAACAAAAAAATTTGTTCACCACATTGTGATGAAAATTTCTTCCTTCATTTCTATTCATTGGCCTTATATTAATTCAACTCAGACAGCATTTATGGAGAGCCTAACAAATATTCATCCAACAATTGCCCTCTTCACATTTGTGAGCCATATTGTCTGCAGGTTGCATGGATTGTATGCAAATGTTATGTCACTTTACATATGGGTCTTGAACATCCATGGATTTTGTTATTTGTCAACTTTCTGGAAATGGTCCTGAAAGGATGTTGTCAGATAAGACTCACACTAAGCCATTAAGCTAAAAATAAGTTTCCAGTCAGATTCAATATTTGGTGTGTACAATACATTCTTTTGCTTGAATTTTCTGATATTTAAGGACAAATATATAAAATTTCTTCTTTACCACTTTATTTACTGGAGTCAACATATAAAACTTCAGAAACAAATTGGGTTTGAAGCAAATCAATAATAAACATTTATTTTTCTCTTTGGATCTATTTGTTTTAGAGACATAAAAGTTTAGTGTAACTCTGGGTGCTTGATATGCATACTTTAAATTTATCATTATCCAGATGTATTACATATTATTAATATTTTGCATTAATGGGTTCTTGAAGCAAAAAAACGCAAAACCTCTTAGCATATGAATCTTTTTTCTTGGAATTTAGATTGCAAAGGCCTGTACCAATTAGGTTGCTAGGAGACGGTCCCATACCAGTTTCTATCTTCTCATGTAAGAGATATTTTCTGCTAATGTAATTTTAAGCATCTGCCAATGATGTTTTAGATTAAGTCAAATTCTGGCTGCCATTTTATACCACAAATTAGTAGAACTCACAGTCATAAAAGTTAAGTACAGACGTGCGTGTGCGCGCGCGCGCGCACGCGCGCGCACACACACACACACACACACACGCAAGAATTAATAATAAAATGCATTAAAATCAAGTCAGTCATGGTTCTTAGGTTCCCTGAAGAAGTGGCTCATAGCAAATCTAGGGCAAAGTAGACTTGATTACCCATATGCTTGATCTCTCTCTCTCTCTCTCTCTCTCTCTCTCTCTCTCTCTCTCTCTCTCTCTCTCTCTCATTAAAGTGTACATTTCCTTTTCTAGATATTTGAAATGAATTATTATTAATTTAAGGTATATTAAATATTAATTATTTTAAGGCATAATCTGATTAAAAAAAACCTTTAGACTTTCAAAGTCTGTTGAGTTATAAAACTTTTTAGATATGGAAAAGACTTGATTATAACTGTCCTGAGGCTTACATCTGCTAAGAGACAGATCTGTGTCTTTTCTTTCTCAAAAAAAATTAGATATTTCTGAATCAAAAACAACAGTGAATAATTCTTGGCAGCACTGACAGTGTGCATCTGTAAATCTCAGAAATCTGATGTACATTCTGATACTCTTATAATCTAGTTGGAAGAGTCAGTCATTCTTTCAGGGCCTTGGCACTCAGTGTCTTGTATGAATTTGTTATTTAAAAGATTCTGTCATCACAGGGTATCTACCTGCACTGCAATCTCTCTTGGACATGGAAGTCATAATGAATTACATGCTTCTTTAGGATATTTTGGGAAATGCTGAATAGAATCCTGGCTATTAATTTCAGTGAGCAAAACTTGGTCCCCAGAGGACAGGCTTTCCATAAATTGCCATGAAAAAAAAAAGGATGAACTTTGAAAGTGATTAAATTTTGAGCTGGTAAGTTGACTTAGTGGGTAGAGGTGCTTGCTGCCAAGCCTGATGGCCATAGTTTGACCTTCTAAAACCATGTGGTGATGCCCTCTGACTCCACACATGCATTGTGATATTTGTGCCTCCCACTAAATAACTAAATGTAATAAAAATAAAAAATAATTTTAAAAAATTAAACTTTTAGGGAGCTTATGAGATGGCTCAGTGGGTAAAGGCACTTGCCATCAAGACGGACAAACTGAGTTTGTTCCCTGGAACCACATGGTGGAAGGAGAAAATTCATTCCTGCAGGTTGTCCTCTGACCTTGGCATACTCCTTGTGGCATGCATGCATGTGAACATCTCTCTCTCTCTCTCTCTCTCTCTCTCTCTCTCTCTCTCATACACACAAACATATACATACACAGAGGCACACACTAGTGAGTAAATAAATGAAAAAACTAAACTTTTAATTTTAGGAAATTATAGGTTCACGTTCACTCTTAACCAATACTAAGGCCGGGCGTTGGTGGCGCACGCCTTTAATCCCAGCACTCGGGAGGCAGAGCCAGGCGGATCTCTGTGAGTTCGAGGCCAGCCTGGGCTACCAAGTGAGTTCCAGGAAAGGCGCAAAGCTACACAGAGAAACCCTGTCTCGAAAAACCAAAAAAAAAAAAAACAAAAAAAAACAAAAAACAAAAACCAATACTAAGTGGCTCTATGCTCTCTTGACTTAATTTTCTCCCAAAGTAACATTTAATATATATTTAATATATTACATATATTATATGTGTATGTATATTGCATATTGAGGCCAGGCCATTGACTCCTTTGGTTTCACAGAGCCATGCTCACTTTTCTCCTGACATCATTACTATTCAGGTCTCCATTTCAGTAACTTTTCATATTAACAAATATATTTACATGTACATATATATGTGTGTGTATATGTTTATGTATATAATAAAAAGTATACATGTATGTATGTAATTATACAGGATGCAACCTTTGGGAATTTTTAAAAAATTTTCATAATTACCTAAGATTCGTTTAAGATACTGTATGTATTAATAGATCATTGCTTTTTATTGTTGAGTATTGTTCCATAGTATGTATATATGGCATGTTTTATGTGTGCAGATGTACACACACACACACACACACACACACACACACACACACACACATATATATCACATTTTATGATAGTGTACCTGTTGAAGGACATGCTGTCTGTTTTAAATTTTCAGCTATCAATTTCTCTAAAGATTTGAGTACATGTTAATGTTCAATGTAAGTTTTTATTTCTCTGCAATAAATGCCTAAATATGGAATTGTTGGCTGTATTTTAGTTGTATATTTCATTTTTATGACAAACTGACAAGCTGTGTTCCATAGTGGTATGCTGTTTTGCATTCCCAACAGCAATCAATGAGTAACTCAGCTTCTTCTTTCATGTGCTTGCTGGCTTCTGGTGTTACTAACTTACACTACTACTGGATATTAAGATTCTATTTCTATTAAGAACTGTAACACGGGTTTGCTGCCCTCTTAACAGTCAGTGTTGAAAGGCAAGTGGGCTGGGGGCCTTCAGCTGCCCACACTCACTTCTGACACCATCCCTAGCTTCCGGTATCCCAGTACGCACAGGTAAGGGATCCCTGAACCCTCTGACTCCAGCATACGCTTCTGCCTCCTTCCAGCTCTTGGCACAGACAGGTTGCTTCTTCCCTTCTCTCACAGCCCTAGTATCCACAGCCATAGGCTTAGCTCTATACCTGCAGCTCAAAGATGTTTACAGTCACATTTGCCTGGTATCTTAGTGAGAGTTTTTATTGTTATGATAAAACACCATGACCAAGAGCAACTTAGGGAGGGAAGGACCCCCCTTTTTATGTTTAACTGGATTTTTTTATTCTCAACCTCATACGTAAGTAGTTTTTTTCTTTTATTGAAATAGATTTTTTCTCATATAATATATCCTGATAATGGTTTCTCTTTCCTCTACTCCCAGTTTCTCCCACCTCTCCTCCCATCCATGTCCATCCCCTTTCTGTCTCTCACTAGAAAAAAAAAACAGGCTTCAAGGGGATAATAATAGAATAAAACAATACAAAACAAAACAACCAAAACATATCAGAATAGGAAAAAATATGAACAGAGGGAAAAGAGCTCAAGAAAAGGCACAAGAAACAGATATAGACACGGAGACCCATTCATTCCTACACTCAGGACAACCATAAAAACACAAAACCAGAAGACATTTATATATATATACACATCTATCTATCTGTCTGTCTGTCTGTCTGTCTATCTATCTATCTATCTACACAAAGGACCTGTAGAGTAAGACAAGAGAAAAAACAAAAAGTAAAAATAAAAAGATAAAAGAAAAAAAGAAGAATAGGAAAGAAAAGCCCTGCCATTTTGAGACAAGGAACTCCACAGATGCCATTGAGTTTGTTTTCTGTTGGCCATCCACTGCTGAGCATGCAGCCTTGCTTCCTCAGTGAGACTCCCTTGAGAAAACTGAAGTTTCATTTGCAAGTGTTTGCCAGTTGAGATAAGTTCTGAATTAGGTATGGGGACATGTGTCCACTTCTTTCAGATCTGAGACCCTGACTGGTGTAGCTAGAGTTTTCCTGCCTGGCCCATAGTCAGGACAAATCTCTGCCACCCGCCAGTCCCACAGCCGCTCAGACCCAACCAAGTAAACACAGAGACTTATATTGCTTACAAACTGTATGGCTAATGGCTCAGGCTTCTAGCTATCTAGTTCTTACATCTTAAATTAATCCATTTCTATAAATCTATACCTTGCCACATTGCTTGTGGCTTACCGGCATCTTCACATGCTGCTTGCCATGGCGGCGGCTGGCAGTGTCTTCTTAGCCTTCCACTTCCCAGAATTCTCTCCTCCTTGTCCCGCCTATACTTCTTCCTGCCTGACCACTGGCCAATCAGTGTTTTATTTATTGACCAATAAGCAACATGTTTGACATACAGACCATCCCACAGCAGACTGGTACAGTCTCATGCAGGCCCTGTGCATGCTGCCTCAGTCTCTATGAGTTCATATGTGTGTCTGTTATGCGGTGTCCAGAAGCCTTATGTATTTCGTGTCCTCCATCCCCTCTAGCTCTTACATGCTTTCTGCCTCCTCTTCTGCAGGGTTCCCTGAGCACTGAGGGGAAGGATTTGATGGAGAAATCCCATTTAGGTATGAGTGTTCCAAGGTCTCTCACTCTGCATAGTGTCTGGCTGTGGGTCTCTGTATCTGTTCCCATTTGCTGCAGAGGAAACTTCTCTAATGATGGCTGGGCAAGGCACTGATCTATGAGTTTAGCAGAGTATCATTAGGAGTCATTTTACTGCTACATTTCTGTTCCTCTGGGAGAAGAGTAGTATTTGGTTTTACCCTTGTGTCCCTGGGGTAGACACTAGATGTCTCAGGTTCTTGGTTATCCAAGCAGTGTCCAGTATAGACATGGAGTGGGCCTTAAATCAAATAGATATTGGTTGGTTACTCCCATAAGCTTTGTGGCACCATTACACTGTGTATCTTGCAGGAAGGACACTATTTGTAGATAGAAGGGTTTGTAGCTGGGTTGGTGTTCATGTTTCTCTTCTGGTAGCATGCAGGGTACCTCCCACTACTAAGGACACTAGCCAGTGGTGGTGAAGGCTCCAGGTAGACACCAGCTTGACTTCTCTGTGTTCAATGAGTTGTGTAGGTGTTATCTTCAGCAATAGGGCTTTGATGTGAGTTTGTGGAGAGCAACCTATATATAGGCTTGGCCAAAGCTTGGATTGTTTGGATGTTCTCGTGGAACCCCTTTGGCCAAAAACTCAATTAGTTTTAACACTTTCCTGGTACTTGAAGCTTCATTTAGTGATAAGAGATGTCCAGTTGGACTCTGTCTCCCCATTATTTGGTAGTTTTATTTATGTTTCATTCATATATATTATATTATACATATACACATATATTTTACACACACACACACACACACACACACACACACACACACACACACAAGCTTCTACTGTGTTAGGTTTCCTTACTACCCCCCCCCCCAAGCCCTTAATTTTAGCTGTCTCTCCCTACATTCTCTATATCATCCCCCTCTTCCCTCCCCCTCGTCACTTGATCATTCTGTTCTGGTCCCTATCCCCCAACTAATCCATAACTATTTATTCTGTTTCTCTTTCTTTAGGGAGATTGATCTGTACCCTGCTAGTTCCTTACTCTACCTAACCTCTGTGGTTCTATGTACTGTAGCTTGTTTATCATTGACTTAACAGCTAATATCCACATATAAATGGGTACATACACTATTTCTCTTTCTGGTTTTGGGTTACCTCATCAGGATACTTTTTCTAGTTCTATCCATTTACCTGTGAATTTCATGATTTCATTTTTTAATGGATGAGTAAATATTCCATTGTGTGAATGTACCACATTTTCTTTATCCATTCATCTGTTGAGGGACATTTATATTATTTCCCATTTCTGGCTCTTATGAATAAGGCAGCAATGAGAATAGTTGGGCAAGTGTCTTTGCGATAGGATGAAGCATCCTTTGGGTATATGCCCAAGAGTGGTTTAGCTGGATCTTGAGGTAGATCCATTCTCATCTTCCTGATGAACCACCACACTGATTTCCACAGTGGCTGTTCAAGTTAGCAGTTCCACCAGCAATGGATGAGTGTTCCTCTTACTCCAAATCCTTGCCAGCATTTGTTTTATTGATTTTAGCAATTCTGATGGGTATAAGGTGAAATCTCATAGTAATTTTTATGTGCATTTCCCTAATGACTAAGGATATTGGACAATTCTTTAAGTGTATCTCAGCTTTGTGAGTTTACTTTATTGAGAATTCTCTGTTTAGAACCCATTTTTAATTGTTTTTTTTCCCATTTGAAGTTGAAAATTGTCCTGTTAAGATCTGTGAAGAATTGTGTTGGAATTTTGATGGAGTTGCATTGAATCTGTAGATTGATTTTGGTAGCATGGACATTTTTACTATTTTAATCCTACTGATTCATGAACATGGGAGATCTTTTCATCTTCTGATATCTTCTTCAATTTCTTTTATCAGTGTTTTAAACTTTTTATCATACAAATCTTTCACTTTCTTGGTTAGAGTTACCCCAAGATATTTTTGTATTATTTGAGCCTATCGTGAAAGGTACTGTTTCCCTAATTTCTTTCTTAGTCCATTTGTCATTTGTGTATAGAAAGGCTACTGATTTTTGTGGATCAATTTTGTATTCCGCTACTTGCTGAAGATGTCAATCAGTTGTAGAAGTTCTATGGTGGAATTTTTAGGGTCACTTATGTATAGTATTATATTACTTGCAAATAAAGATATTTTGACATCTTTTTTCTAATTTGTATCTCTTTGATCCCCTTCAGTTGTCGTATTGCTCTAGCTGAGGATTCAAGAACAATGTTGCATAGGTGTGGAGAGAGTGGAGAACTGTAAGTCCCAGGGCTTACTTACTGGGTCAAGGTTTCCTGACAGGGCTGTTGAGGAATGAATATTAACCAGGTCCTGATGGAGGGGTCTCAGCAAGACTGAGGCTGAGACAAGTTTGTTGCAAGCAATCAGACTCTTTATCTCCTTATCAGAAACAGAATATAATGGTGGTTGCCAGGATATAATGACATTTACAAGCTCTACAGGGTACACAAAATTAATGCCTGAGACAAACTGTCCTGTAAAGCTTCTATGTGCTTCGTTGACCTCTAGGGAACACAGAGAAACACAGACCTACCTGAATGCTTCACTGCCTGAGACAGTGCCTTGGTTTCTCAGGATATGAAAAGCACACAGTGTCCCAGGAGCCATGGACTGACAAACCCATGACACATGCCTCTCAGGAAGGCAAGGCCAGGCCAACTCCATGATTCCCTACAGAAAACCTTGTCTTGTTCCTGATTTTAGTGGAATTTCTTTAAGTTTCTCTTCACTAAAGTTGATGTTGGCTATGGGCTTTCTGTAAACTGCCTTAATTATGTTAAGGTATGCCCCTTCTATCTGTAATCTCTCCACAACTTTTATCATAAAGGGGTGTTGGATTTTGTCAAAGGCCTTTTCTGCATCTAATGAGATGATCATGTGGTTTTTATCTTTTAGTTGGTTTATATGGTGAATTGCCAGTATTTACCAAGGTTTGTATGTTGAACATCCCTGCATTTCTGGGATGAAGCCTACTTGATCATGATAGTTAATCTTTTTGATGGGTTCTTGGATTTTGCTGAGTATTTTATTGAGAATTTTCACATCTATGGTCATAAAGGAGATTAGTCTGTAATTCTCTTTCTTTGTTGGGTCTTTATGTGACTTGGGTATCAGGGTAACTGTGGCCTCACAAAACAAAATGGACAATGTTTCTTCTGTTTCTGTTTTGTGTTACAATTTCGAGAGTATTGGTGTTAACTCTTCTTTGAGTCTGGTAGAATTCTGTGCTAAAACCATCCAGCCCTGAGCTCTTTTTTGATTGACAGCCTTTTGATTACTGCTTCTGTTTCACTGAGGCTATAGGTTTGTTTAAATTGCTTATCTGGTCTTGATTTAACATCAGTAGGATGTTTGTATCAACAATATTATCCATTCCTTTTGGATTTTCCATTTTGATGGAGTGCAGGCTTGTAAAGTGTCTCCTCATGATCCTCTGGATTTCTCTGGTCCTGTCCAAAGAAATGTTATTTCCTCTTTTTCATCTCTACCTGTGTTAATTTGACTCTTCTCTGTCCATCTTTTAGTTGAATTAGCTGAGGGTTTATTGTTTTTCTCAAAGAACCAATTCTATTTCTTGTCATCTATTCTTTTGGGTGTGATTTCTTCTCTTTGTTCTAGAGCTTCCAGGTGTGCTGTTAAGTTACTGGTATGAGATCTCTGTAATTTTTATGCAGACACTTAATGCTATGAACTTGCCTCTTAGAACTGCCTTCATTGTGTCTCATTAAGTTTGGGTATATTGTGTTTTCATTTTCATTCAATTCTAGACTGTCCTTAATTTCTTCTTATTTTCTGTCTTGACCAGTTTTTCATTTAGTAGTGAATTGTTCAGTTTCCATGAGTTTGTAAGCTTTCTGTTGTTTCTGTTGTTGTTGATCTCCAGCTTCAGTCCACCGTTGTCAGACAGGATTCAGGGTATTATTTCAATTTTCTTGTGTTTGTTGAGACTTGATTTGTGTCCAAGTATGTGGTCAGTTTTAGAGAAAGTTCCATAAGTTGTTGAGAAGAAGGTATATTCTTTTTTGTTGTTCTTATTTGGGGGAAATGCTCTGTAGATATGTTAGGTCACTTTTGTTTATGATGTCAGTTAGCTGCAGCATTTCTCTGTTTAGTTTTTTGTCTGAATGACCTGTCTACTGGAATGAGTGGAGTTTTGAAGACATCTACTTTCTGTGTGTGTGTGAGGGTCATTATGTGATTCAAGCTGTTTCTTTTATAAACTTGGATGCTCTTGTGTTCAGTGTATAAATGTTAAGAACTGCAACGTCCTCATGGTGGATTTTTGTTTTGATGAATAGTAGTGTCCTTTCCTGCCTTTTCTGATTAGTAGTGGTTTGAAGTCTATTTTTTCAGATATTAAAATGGCTACACAGGCTGGCTACACAGGCTTGCTTCTTAGGTCCATTTGCTTGGGATATCTTTTTCTATCCTTTAATCCCAAAGTGATGTCTATATCCTTCATGTTGAGGTATGTTTCTTGGATGCAGTAGAAGAGTGGATCTGATTTTTGCATCCATTCTGTTAGCCTGTGTATTTTTATTTGGGAGTAGAGACCATTGTTGTTGAAGGTATCAATGATCAATGCTTGTTGATTCCTGTTATTTTGGTGTTTTGGTGGTGGTGGTGGTGGTGGTGGTGGTGTGTGTATGTGTGTCCTCTTCTGATTCTCTTGTTTTTTCTTGTGTGTAGCTAACATCTTCAGGTTGAAATTTTTCTTCTTTAGAACCACAGAGATTAGGTATAGAGTCAGGAGTTGGGGG
>CABHPR010115080.1:24137-35701 GCA_902168415.1 Peromyscus melanophrys | reverse complement strand
AAATAAATAAATAAATAAATAAATAAATAAATAAATAAATAAAAAATAAATAAATAAATAAACTAAACTCAAGGCCTAAGTACTCTGAGTAGGGAAAAAAAATAACCAAGTACCTAGCTCTCCTCTCCTCAAGGAGCCATCTCCTGGCTCACAAAACTATCAGAGAGTCTATCTGTGCACAAGAGTATAGGGCCCTCTCTTTAGCCCTTAACAGTGTCCCGTGCTGCGCTTTTTTTCCCTGCGTAGTTATTCAAACGCTTGGTGGTGTAGATACCATCCCTGTGTCAGTGAAAAGTAGTCAAGGCCTGGGGGATGCTGGCAGGGCCACACTGGAAATCCTCAGGCGTCTTCTTTAATGATTCTAATGTGCCTGTTTATCAAGTCCTTACACTATGACAGCTCAACCAATAAGCAGCATTCTAACACTGTCTTTTTGAGTCCTTCACAGATGAGGCAGCCACACTCGCTGCTTTCACGGCGCAGATGAGCACACTGAGGCTTGGGAAGGTTAGCTGTATTAAACTGCCCGGGGCTTACAGAAATAGTAAATGAAACTGAGCAGGGACAGTCTGTCATCATGCAGTTACAAGTTATGCATTGGGACCAGTTCCCAGGTTCCCGTGCTGTGTACAGCTGTGTAAGACGGCTGCCTTGGGGGAAGCAGGGTCCAGGGCAAATATATATTCATGCTCCTTCTTGTCTAGAATTATTTTGGAATTCAGAATTTTAAAGACACACTTCATACTCAAATCAAAGCTTATTTGTTCTTTAAAATTCTTGTTTGTTTGTTTCTGTTTTGCCATTTTGATTCCTTAACCAGTAAGAATATGGGCAATGCTCTGTGTAGACTCCCAGGATTCCCTGTGGTCTCCAGAATCAAGGCTCTCCTCTTGGTGTTCCCTCTCCATCTTTCTTTTCACCCACTCTGATCTTGATAGAGGTGATGCTGCTTGTTATTTGTTATGGGGTCATTAATTCATGCTTCATGAGAAGAGACGTGTTCAGGGGAGTATTCTGAGGAATGCACTTTTGTTATATTCATCTCCATGTTAGGAAGGAGCTTAGCCATAATAGGGGAAAGACTGCAGGCCTTACAGCACGGTAATTATTATAAGTTCCCCAAACTTACATTCTTGAGTCTAGGAATTGCTATTCAAAAGCACTGGATTCAAACTTGGCGGGGTGTGTGTGTGTGTGGGGGGGGTGTCTTTCTAAAGCTGTGTCTTCTGCTAACTTGTGATCATAATTTCTTTATTTAAGGAATCTTTGATAAGAAGTTCACATTCTGCCAGAAGCTCCCATGGATGCATAATTTTGAGATAAGATCACTTCAAACTTGTATCTTTACTGAGTAAATATGGTTGCCAGAGATGTTGCTGAGTCTTAAGAGTTTTCTCACAGGGCAGTGGTGGTGCATACCTATAATCCCACCTCTTGGGGGCAGAGACAGGCAGATCTCCTTGAGTTTGAGGCCAGCCTGGTCTACAGAGTGAGTTCCATGATAGGCTCCAAAGCTACACAGAGAAACTCTGTCTCAAAAAAACCAAAAAAAAAAAAAAAAGAGAAAAAGAAAAAGAAAAAGAAGAAAACAGCAAAAAAAGAAGTTCACATTCTGCCAGAAACTACCATGGATGCATAATTTTGAGATAAGATCACTTCAAACTTGTGTCTTTGCTGAGTAAATATAGTGCAGAGATGTTGCTGAGTCTTTGGTTACTCCAGGTTAGAGAGCAGACCCCAGGACGAGCTGGTGGCTTTGGTAACTGCCCACTGCACGGAAGACTTGGTGATGTTGTCTTTTTCTGTGTTTGTGTGTCCAACGACCAGTTTCCCTCTGAACACACCTTTCCTCAAGTCTCACGAACTTCGGTATGTTTTCTTTAGGGGTCATCTCAAGATGTTTTCTACTTTTCCTTTGCCAGTTTTCCTTTTATCCTATGGTAATTTGGCAGTGTGCTGTTCGATTTTCCTTGTGTTTATGAGTCTGTCAAATTTCTTTCCTGATTTCTGATTATATCCCATTACAATCGAAGGACTTAATTTTCTTCTTATGGAGTTCCATTTTTTACTTAGCATACAGCCCCTCCTGAGGAGGGTCGTTGAGATAAATGTGTCTTCTTTCATTAGGGGAAGTTTCCTGTGGCTGGCTGGCTGGTCTGGCTCCTTCTTAGCACTGTTTCTGCCTTCCATCTTTTTATTTACCTCTGCCTCGTTGTCTTCGCTTAGGATAATTGAGGTAGTGACTCTGACAGCCATCATGTAGTCCCTTCTTGATTCAGGTTCATCTGTTTTTGCTTCTTGTTCTCCTTGCCTCTGTTCTTAAGGGTAGACTTTCTTGAGATGTTGGAAATAAAGCATACCTATTACGCAGCCCATTCTTAGGATTCATTCAGATTTTTGTTTGAGACATATGATCAAACCTAACAGTAGAACTGTAGGACTATCATGGGGCAGCCCTCTAACCCTGGGGGAAATACACCCCCTTTGTAGGTAAGCAGAAATGAAGGGTTGGTAGCTTATTTAGCCAGGGTATTATTTTGTTATTGTAGGCAGCTGGTGAGGTCCAATTGAGGCCACATCAACATTATCTTCAGTGGCAGATGACCGGGCTCCGATTTACCCAGATCCGTCTTTAATCTCCACTGTTCCAGAGCTCTGCATAGACTTGGCCTAACTCAATACAAACATATTCCATGGGAAAAATATGCTTTTGATGTTTTAGCAAATAAAGATAAAATGCAATTTTCTCACTACTGAATCTGTGACTCTACAGCCCTCTTTGTGTGCTGGCCACGTGGCAAAGTCCAGGTGCAACTGTCATACAGAAATTGCTTTTCACCCAAAACACAGAAATGTGAAATAAACCAATTTGGGCACAAGTTGTGTATGCTAGATTTACTTAGTATCTGCCGAACATCTCCCTGCATCCGTTGTATTAGGACTAATCAAAGAGTTAGAAGAGCCTGGTTTCTGTGCATAAACATAGGTAGAGTCTACGTAGATGGCCCTTCTGCTGATGGATTACTTTTGCTAACATTGCTGGAGCCAAATAGGTCTTATTCCCATTACAGTAGCATTGTATAATTATTTTAGATCTGTGTCAGTGGGAAGATGGAGTGGAGCTGATGTGAACACACGTGTGCACATAGAAATTATTTCTCACTGAAAGGGTTGTGTTCAGACAGACTCATGTAGCTCAGACTGGCCTTGAACTCACGACGTAGCTGAGGATTACTTGGAACGTCTCCTTTTACCTCTGCCTTCCAAGTGCTGGGTTTACAGGCGTAAGTCACACACCCAGTTGTTTGACAAGCTTTAAGTACTTATTTATCTTTGATATTAAATATCTTTGTATCTGTCTTACTGTCACAAACTATGTTTTGATGTTTACTAATGGGTAGGGTTGGCTGTGATAAATTCACTTTGAATAAAATGGGGTTTTTCAGAAGAATATATTTATGTGTTAAAATTGATTCAGTAATAGATCTGAATGGTCTGTAGAGTTGGTCTTTGGTAGAAGATAAGTGGTACCCCTATCTTAACTTGCTTGGAACATGGACCGATTGTCCTTATCATTCCTGTTTCAGAGTGCGACCTCTCTACCTGCTTGAGTCTGCCAACAGCTGTCAGCTAACTGCTCCAGCCCCAGACAGCTACTGGAGTTCCTGGTTCACAAATAGGAAGTAAACAGAAAATCTTGCTAATTTGAGCCCAGTGGGAACCTTTACACTGTAATGAGGGACTAATTTTGAAAGCACAGAGACATCTTACAGAATGAGAGCCAAATTTTTAAATGATCTGAGAGAACTAATTGAGAATGGTACTTAAGAAGAGTGAGACGCTAACACATGGAAGAATTGCAACCGGAGAGGCGAGTCCTCCAGGAGCCTGAATAATTATGCCATCTTAGTTAAGTTCCTGCAGATGCTGATGTGAGCGTAGGAATGATAATAATGCACCTTAGAAAACAGGTTTGTGGTTGAAATGCTCCTGATAGATTCTGACAAATTAAACAGTGGTGAAAATGCTTGGAGGTTCTCCAGGCCCTCAGCGTTATTGATGTCCGTGAACTAGGAATGGACGGTTCATTTGCGGCCCTTATCATCCTTAGGATGCTCCTGTTGTAAATGTAGCCGTGTGCAGACCAGCTCAGCGGGGTGCAGTTTCTGTTGTCAGCTACCTTTGACATCATAATAGATTTTAGTTGCCAAATCTCTGTCCATAGAATCAAATGGAAAAGAGAGCCATACAGGATATCTGGACCAGAGCCAGGCATGAGTAAACATAAACAGACATTCTGACATGGAAAGGCTCCCACTGAGGTGAAGGAATTTGATGGGGTTCACTTTTCTTTTTCTTCTTGCTGTCTCCTGGCACCCTGTTCCAGGTGAACATCTTTTATTCTGACTAAGAGCTCGGATGCTGTTAGTTATGTGTTTCCTCATTGGGGGTACAAGTTTTCTAAACCCAACTGGTGATGTACCACCTGTTGCCCTGATCTTGAGGTTCTATGGTGTGGTTGTTTGTTTTTCTTTTTGCTTTTCTTTATTTGTATTTTAAGCATCAATTTCATTGCTTGAAAAAAATGACTGTCTCTCAAGATTATTGAAAACTTGGTTGGAAAGAGATTTCAGGTAGTTAGAGATATTTCTTCTATTTGTTTGTTAGTTGCTAGTTTAGTCAAACTTCATTTTACCACTTCTGTGACCCAGACTATTGTTCACCTGACAACCCATTTGTTTCCCAAGATTTTCATTCTTGTCCTCTAAATTACTTGGGAGGCTGGAGAGATGGTGCAGTGGTTAAGAGCACTGGCTGCTCTTCCAGAGGACCTGGGTTCAGTTCCCAGCACTTACATGATAGCTCATAACGGTCTGTAACTTCAGTCCTGGGAGACTTAGCACCCTCTTCTGGCCTCTGTGGACACTGTATGCCATATGATACATAGATGCACGTGCAAACGAAGCACCCATACACACAAAATAAAAATCCGTCTCCAAGTCACTTTTTTTTGTGTGTGTTTGCTGATACATGTATCTTGGGCGTCTATGGAGTGAGAGGATAACCTTGGGTGTCCTTCCTGACGAATGTTATCCACCTTGTCTTTGGAGACAGGGTCTCTCGTTGGAATGGAGGCTCACAATTGGACCAAGCTGGCTGACCAAGGAACTCCAAGGACCTGCCTGTCTCCCTTCCCTAGTGCTGGCTTTATATGCACGTCACCAGCTCCGGCTTTTCTTATGTGGACATTGGGGATCAAACCTGGGTTCTCGTGCATTCACAGCAAGCACTTTACAGACTGAAACATCTCTCCAGCTCCCCAAATTGCCTCCTCTAAAATGACTTCTTTTTATATAACACATATTTTGGCAGCTCTCACTTTGATGTGTGTGGCCATCTAGCTTCTACTCTCTCTAATGCCATTTACCCCATTTAGAAATAATTTGCCACCCCACCACACTAACTTTTATCTTTCCTTTCACACACCTGCCTGGAGTCTCTACCGAGGCAGATCACTGTGAGCTCAGCCGTAGCACAGCGGTGAGAAGAGGTTGATGTCAGGATGGGCAGTAGAGGAAGGAGAGCTGCCTGCTGGTGGTCCTTGTGTCCCTTAAATGCCATATTTGTCCCCGTGGCAGACCTTCTGTTGCTGCCTTGTGCTGGGGCCATATCTGCTCCCGATATCTAATAAATGTTGGCTGGTAATTGAAATGACAGGTTATCAGTTCCTCTATAGTGAGAAAGGGCTTATTAACCTCTGCTCAGCACAGCTGTATCGTCCTTGGGATGCAGGTGTCATGGTTGCATGCAGCAGCATCTTGAAATCATGCCTGTTAGACTACTTGGAGTTCCAGGTATGTAATGGCATACAAATCCTACATCTTTCATCGTTCATCTGGAAGATGTATGTGCTTGCCATTACTTCAAAGAATAGTCACCATTCATATATCTGACATATAATAGAGACTGCTCGATAATGCATTTTGTAGACATAGACTAAGTATTTTAATAAAGTAAACTGAAATAACAGGAAACTATTATTCCAAGCTCCACTACACACATGCCACCCACGAGATGGGCTGATCCCAAGTTTTCTGCACGAAAGTGATTGGTGTCTACGGAGCACCTACAACATGGCTCACATAAGCAAATAACTACATTTTAAAGTTTACTTAACTTTAAATGTACATTGATATGGACATGTGTGGTGTGGCCACTCTTGGATTGTATATATATATATATATATATATATATAATGTATGTATACATTTGTATGTAAGTTATTTAAAGATGGGCATCCTTGGAACCAGCCTTTAAAACAAGAAATCAATCTTCATCAACACCCAGGGATATTTCCCTCTGGCATATAATTAAGTCCAGTAGTTTTCCTCTACTCTGCTTTAGTGTTGATCATTTTGTATAGGTAGGCTTGAAACTCCAGTGCATCTTCCAATAGATAGTTTCAAGCAAGGAGTAGTAGATCAGGAGAGCATGTCATCTCAACACCTGAGAGGTGGAGGCAGATCAGCCTTAACTACATAGTGAGTTTGAGGCCAGCTCCAAGTACATGTGAGATTCTGTCTGAAAAACAAAAGAAATCTACACATACACAAATCAATCTCCCCCTGCATGTGTGCACACACACACGTGCTCATGCCTGTACACCTGTGTGGCTTTGGACTTCTTAAGGTTTCAGGGAAACTCTTCCCTCCCTTCCTTTCTTTGATTGGTTTGTTTTGTTTTTGTGGGTGACTGTCTTACCGGGAAGTCGTGGTGGGCCTAGCGTTCACTCTGTAGTCCTGGACTGCCCTGCACTTGCCCCTGTTCTCCTGACCAAGCTTCTAAGTGAGGGAGGTCCAGGCTAGAGTGCTTACAGTGTAGGCATGCACTAGCACACCAGGCCTAGCTCCTTTACATTGTCATTTTCAGTATTTGGATGATTTCCATCCTTTGATGGCTTACTCGGAGATTAAGACCTTCCTTATCTCCATTTAATATGTGGGTTTATTACCTTAAAATCTTTTGCCTTCACATTCATTTCTTTACTTTTTTTTTTTTTTTTTTTTTTTTTGGTACTGACTAGTTTTCATGTCATCTTGACACAGGATGGAGTCAGTGGGGAAGAGAGAACCTCAGCTGAGAAACTGCACCCACCCCTGGCTGGTGGGCAAACCTGTGGGGCATTTTCTTAATTAGTGTTTGATGTGGGAGTGGTACCAGCCCTAGACAGGTGGTCCTGGGGCGTATAGGAAAGCAGGCTGGGCAAGCCATGGGGATCAAGTCAGTAAGCAGCTCCCCTCCATGGCCTGTGTCTCTCCTTCAGTTCCTGCCTCGACTTCCTCGATGATGAGGTGTGATGTGGAAGCATAAGTAACACAAACCCTAAGGTTGCCTTTGGGCACTGTTTTATTGCAGAGGTAGAAACACCACTGGAGACGTTTCCGACTTTAACTTCTAGTGCTCCTCAGTCATTATTAGTTCTCTCGTGTGGTTGCTCTCCATCCCTAATGGACTCTTGATTTATAAAAGGAATCCATTCTTCTTTCTCTCTTTTTTTTCCAGATTCATTGTCTGGATTACACTCTGTTTTTAAGACTGGATTTCACTATGTAGCCCGGGCTGGCCATGAACCGGGAAATTTCTTGCTGTAGGCTGTTGAGTCCTGGGGTTATAGTCATAAGCCACTGTGCCTGCTAGATTCCTTCTTCATCCCTGTGTCTCAGGTCACCTGATTCTGATCTGTTGCTTCTCCAGGTCTGGTGTCCTACCCTGGTCTTCATGTCTTTGAGGTTTTTGTGGACTCTGGATTATAGACATAAAAGTGAGAGTCTTTCCAATGCACACTTTCATTCTAAAGAAGTCTACGGTTTCTTTTTTCCTTTATTCTAAGTGTCTTTCATTTGACCTCAGGTTTTCTATTGTAGTATTATAGGTACTCTTTTGAACTTTTACAGGGTTATCTTCACTTGGATGATGTTCCTACCTTCACAGATCTCTCTCTTCTGGGCTGTGTTCTGTTCCTGTCCTGACAGAATTTCCTAAAAGTTACTGTCTTCTCTTCCCTTGAGTCTTTCTATCTCTGTCAAGAATGCTATGGATCTTTATCTAGCAGATCTTTCTCACCGGTGAGTCCCATGCTAGCAGAGATGCAGGGGCTCTGTTGTAGAAGGGTGGAACCACTAAACATCCTGGACCTTCAGACTTTGTGCAAAGGAGCCATTTGCCCTGAGCCCATTGAGAAGGGGACTCTGTTGTGAGAAGCCTTCAGTTGTGTGCTATGCAAGTGTGTGTGTATGTACATGTGCACAGAGGCCAGATATCAACTTGGGGTGCCTTCTACCTTTTAAATATTTTTAGAAGTTTTGTTTTGTTTTTCATGCAGGGTCTCTCATTTGGCCTATGCTGGCTAACTGGCCAGCCCCAGGGCTCTGCCTGTTTCCACCCCCCTCCCCAGTGCAGGTAATTGCAAGCAGACACCACCACAGTTTCTTGTGACCAAGCTTGCTCCTCATGCTTGCATGGCAAGGACTTTACTGACTGGACCATGTTCCTAGCTCTATGCCTTGCATTGTGCAGCAGCTGCCCAGGCTTTCCCAGCTGCCCAGGCTTTTCCATGTGTTGCAGAATATTTGTTTAACTATGTAAAGATGTGTTGCATTTGTTTAATTATGTAAAGATGTGTTGCTGTTTTACCTTGCCTGCCTAAGGCACCTGATTGGTCTAGCAAAAAGCTGGATAACCAATAGCAAGGGAGGAGGTATAGGTGGAACTTCTGGGCAGGGAGAGTAAGTAGGAGAAGGAATTGAGGCTCCAGGGAGAAAGAAAAGGAGACAACAGGGAGATACTGGGGGCCAGCCAGCCAGACATGGAGGAAGCAGGAAAGTAGGACATACAGAATGAAAGAAAGGTAATATGCTCCAGGGCAAAATGTAAATGAATAGAAAGGTTAAATTAAGTTAAAAGAGCTAGTGGGACAAGCCTAAGCTAAAGCAGAGCATTCATAATGAAGAATGAGTCTCTGTGTCTTTATTTGGGAGCTGGTTGGCAGCCCAGTGAAAATTCCAACTACATCCATGCTCTTCTGTGGCCCCCTTACATTCCTATCCTTTCCTCACACTTTTCCTCTGTCTTTTCGCGTATGAATCCTGCTACTCTGTTCAGCTCGCCGCCTCTGCAGCTTCACCGTGTCTTCTGTACTACAGTGTTTGTGGTGAGAACGACTCCCCTGACTTACCTGGAAAGAACCTTGGGTTCTTGGTGGTATTCTCCAGTTGCTGCAGTTTTATGTGAGCGTGGTTTGGGCATTGTCCTTGCACTACCCCACCCCAGCCCTCTCTTCGTTTGTTGAGGCAGGACCTAATTATGTAGACCAGGCAAGTCTCAGACATTGTCCTCCAATGGGAATGTAGGTAACAGGTCTATTTTCCCAGATACTCCACCCAAAATACTTGCGCGTCCTTTAATATTCCCTCAAAGCCTCATTTGAATGGAGGCATGCTATTCCACTATTATAGAAATGTAGGATAATTAAGAAAGCCCATGTATCATCATTGGGCATTCATGTTTCAGCTGTTCACTATTAATACTGTTGGGGAGCATTTAATGCAGATTTTTTTTAGTTAATTAAATGAATTTATTGAAAGTTAATTGTATCTTTGTCTATGGTTACTTTATTGTTTTCTCTATCCTTCAGTTTTGTGGATTCAAGTAGATGCAGCAAAAATAGAACTTGCTGTTGAGTCTCTGACTTTCGCTTCTTTATTTCTGCCCCTTCAAAGAGTCAGTATCCAAACTTTCCCCACTGACTCTGTGGTCTGTCATCTCCTGAGAGGAGTTTTTCCTGACTTGAAATGTTATATGCAAAGTTTTATGGAAGTGCAGGAGTCAGAGGCTGCAGAGATGGCTGAGCAGCCCAGAGCTCTTCCTGCCCTTACAGGGGACCTGAGGGCCATTCCCAGCACTTATGCTGGACAGCACATAACTGCCCATTTCTCTGGCTCCAAGGGTTCCTAAGCCCTCTTTCTGGAATCTGCTGGCACCCACACATGGACAGATAGCAGCACTCACACAGACACATACATAAAAATAAATCCTTAAGGACTGGAGAGATGGCACAGCAGTTAAGAGCACTGACTACTCTTCCAGAGGTCCTGAGTTCAATTCCCAGCAACCATATGGTGGCTCACAACCATCTATAGTGAGATCTGATGCCCTCTTCTGGCCTAAAAGGCGAACATGCAGGTAGAACATTCATGCGTAAAGTAAATTTTAAAAATCCTTAATAAAAATTAGAATACGAGAACAAATGATTTCATAATATTGGGCACTCAGTAAATTGTGTATATTGGCAAGATTAAAATGATTCGAAGCAGAAATGTCCAGGAAAGGTGTGGGGTCACTGCACCCTCCAGATGGCAAAGCCTTTGCCTGAAGAAGGAAGCATTCAAAGTGGTGAGGCTGTTTAAGCCTCATGGGGTCACGTGTCAGCCTGGGCTATGGTATCTTGAGACTCAAGGTCTGTGCTTCAACTTTGAACCTAGAAGAAGGAGGAAAGAGCAGCCCCTTCCTCCTGTTGCACATGTCGTCCATACTAAAATGGCATCCCTAATGTTACAGTGTGTGAATTCAAGTGTTGGATGACTTCACACCGCAGCCTGACTTTCAGAATTGTTCTCTCTCCTTCTCGGCTGAGCCACCTGCATGGGTCTTCATCCCTGATTTTCCTTCTTGGTTCCTGTGCTTTTAAGAAACATCCACCTTCCTTTTTGTTAACTCTTTAATCTCTGATACCTTGTAGCCACCTTGTCTGGTGCCATTGAGAAAGTCTAGATTTTGCAGACTATGAAAGAGGCCATTTCAGCTGTCACAGCAGGTGCAAAATCAGGGCAGTGGAGAAGTTCATCAGGTTGCCTTACTGATCAGACAGTGGGGGGATGGTAATCAGGTCCAGGAAAACCCCTTCAGTCACAGGTAGGTAGTGATGAGGACCAATCTGAAGTGAATTGCAAAACCATCACATTCTTTCAGCCAATGTAGAAACCATGGTGGCCAATAGAGACAGTTATGTGTATCTTCGCTGACTCTCCCCACCTTGTATCAAGTTGTCCTGAAGGCAGATCTCAGCCGGAGCTCTGGGAAATGGCACAGCCTGTTAAGAAGCATGCCAAGAAGAGTGACAGGCCTTGATGCTTTCCAACCTCACACCCCCTGGGACCCCATAGGTGTCTTGTGTTAGATGCGTTCTGTGAGAGGAAAGCGGTCATATTCTGATTGGAGACCAGCCAGGTTTCTAGTGGAAAGAGTGCAAAATTCTCGCATGGTAAAAAGTGAGATCTAGATCGTGAGTGCATTCTTCCACTGGAAAGATCCTGGGCATGCCATGTTCTGAGGCCTCCTCAGTGGACCACACCATCCTTCATTTCACTGTTCCTGTGGCCTTGCTCTTCTCATCAAGGAAAAATAGCTTTGGAGGTCTCCACTGCTACCGAATAAATGTTCTAGTGTACCTTATTTCTTTGTGTGTGTGTGTGTGTGTGTGTGTGTGTGTGTGTGTGTGTGTGTGT
>CABHPR010115080.1:0-24127 GCA_902168415.1 Peromyscus melanophrys | reverse complement strand
TGTGTGTGTGTGTGTGTGTGTGTGTGTGTGTGTGTGTGTGTGTGTGTTGGGGCACATGGCTGTGTGTACATGCAGAGGCCAAAGGAGAGCCGTGAGTGTCCTACTCTGTGAGTCTCTTCCTTAGTCCGTCAAGACAGGGTCTGCTGCTGAACCCGGAGGTAGATGGCTGGTAGGCACGTCCTAGAGACCCTCCTGTCTTCTCCCACGGCAGTGGGTGACAGGCGCACGGGAGGTCTCCGCTGGCCTATAACACGAGTGCTGAGAATTTGAACTCAGATCTTCACGATTATACATGAAGTGTTCTTCCCCACTGAGCCATCTCCCCAGCCCCTCTTGTGTTGTTTTATTTGATACTGTGAGAGGTGCTTGCATGGCCTAATGCCACATAGGAAAAGATAAGGGAGTTATCAGACTTCTCACATCACCCTGCATGAGTAATAGAAATAGAGACATTTATGTGCCTCTGATTTTTAAATGTGTTCGTCATAATTAGCAGAAAAGTTAAATTTAGATTAGAGGTGCTTTGAGATTTTGAGACGAGTTGCCATCTTTAAACACATATGTGCACGCATGTATTCTTAGCTGTGATAGGAGGGAGTTCCAACCTCCCCGAGTCATTGGCTCGGTTTGTACCCTTTGCTGCGACTGTCCAATCGCCTGGTCTGTGATGGTTTACAGTCAGTTGGTTGCTGTTGCAGCTGGGTCACCAACAAAGCCAGTGGGTGTTGCTGCCCAGGAGCCCACTTCAGGTCTACCTTCCTGGATCCCTCTTTGGGGTGGCCGCCTCTTGCTCAGACTTTTTTTTCATTGGCTACTCATGTCTGCCTCTAGTCTCTTTCTCATAGGCAGGTCTGCACACATCCTTGCTCCTCTTCGCTGTGAATGGCTCTTTACCCATACTTTTTTTGTTCACTATTGCTTGGTGTTCTCAAACCTGGGACACAATCAGATGGAAGTTGAGGCACTGGATGTGGAACCGAAAGAAGAATAAGCTTTGCCACTTAATTACCTGTCTTACTACCTTCCGGGGCCTTAGTTTTCCCCATCTGCTGAATGGGTATCAGAAGATGGTAACATTGGGCCTGACACACATTGCTCTTGGATTTCTTGCCTTTGTCTTGTATCACTCCATTGTAGTTGGGTGCCTGTCTTTTTCTCGCCTTTCCCTTGTCTGTTGTACAGCGGACTCCTCTTGAGCCTTCTGTGCCTCTTCTACACCTTTTATTTTGTTCCTTCCCTGCGGCTGTTGGTAGGGTTAGGCATTTGCTGAAAGGATATTTAGCCATCTAAAAATCCAGCCTGTGGGCATGAAGGGTCTTTCTTATGGTGGATCTTTAAGAGCAGGAAGTTGGGTTTTTTTTTTTTTTAAACAGCATTTGTATAGAAAAGCTGGAGTAGGCAGCCACAAGCTTTCCCTTCCTTCCTTTCCTCTTAAAAAACACCCTTCCCTCCTGGAGACACTGCTGTAAGTTGGGTGATGAGAGCAAGGATACCTTCCTCAGCCCTGTCATGACGTCACAACAGCAGAGCCAAGCGAGGTGGCTCCCAGGAGGATTTTCTGCCGTCCGCCACTTAATGATATTTAACTTAAGATTTTGCATCCTTACTTTGTACACAAGTGATCTCCATTAGGTTGGAAATCAGCCTCTGGCCTTGGATCTTCATCTTTCCTCACACTGGAGGTGCCCTGTCTGATCTTGTCTCTCTGGGATCCTCAGCAGTAGTGAGCCTCAGTGCAGAAGAGCCACATGGTCGGGAGACATCCCAGATGCTAGAGTGCACTATGGTTCAGTCGATGAGGTGGGTCCAGTGCACCTTCAGCTTACAGTGGCTTTGAACATCTGTAGTTACTCCTGGTTGATAGTTTCATCCAGGCTCCCTTTATTGTATGTTTTTCCCTCAGAGTTTCTCTGAGTCTACTCACAGGACAATTCCTCTGAGTGAGGTCTCCCTCTTAGTAGCAGGATCCCTGCTTTGCACCAAAGCCCAGGTCTTCTCATGGTCTAGTAGCAGAAGATTGCATTTCACTGTGCTTTGAAGATGAGGGAGTTGTGTATTCCCTGTGCACATGGCCCCTTCCTGCTAATGCCTGCCAGATTGTTTAGAACTTGGTGAAGAAGGAGAAGACGAAGAAACGGTGTAGGGAAAGGTTATTTTTCCTGTTTGAAAGGAAGAAAGAGTGATCTTAACTATGCCAAATACCTATTTCTCTCATTTGGATGCTGTGAGGGAGAGAGATTGGCTGCTATCAGCAGAACAAAACCCACCGCATCTTACCACGAGGTGTGAAAGCACAATTGATATTTGCTACACAAAGAATCCATTTATCAGGTGTTCCCTCCACTCAAGCTCCTCAGATGTCTCCTATAAACGGATATCTTGTGTAGATGATTTCTTCCTGAGCACATGGAGGGAGGGTAGCTCTGGGTACTGGGTTGGCCTTGCTGCCGCAGCTGGCTCACGCCGAAGCCAGTGGTCAGACTGCCTTTGGAACAGAAGGGGACTCCTTCCTATTTCACGCATGTGTCATGCTTTAAAGGCTTAAAAACCACAGAAGCATGACATACATTGAGGCTCTGTGTAAACCGACAGCCTTGGACCTGTTGGACTTGGACTGCATGGCATTTACAGATACTTTTATTTAGTTTCCAGCTTCTGACTGTGAAGATAGTTTATGTAAGGCTCTTCTGCATTTGCATCATTTCTGGGCGGAGTGGGGCATCCCCAACCTGCATTCCCCTAAAGCAGCTGTTGCCTGGAGCTGGGCAGTGGCTGCATCCTTGGCTGCTGCCTGGTCTGGAATTTGCCGTTCTTCTCAGGGATGCTTTGGTCATTGCTGTGACCCTCTGCCCTGTAAGCCCTGGCATTTGCAAGCCTTTATGTGTTCAAAGATAAACTGTATGTTGAATGTGTCCCATGACAAAATGAGTAAAATGACAAAATGAAGTAAAACATAAAAATTTTGAAATCTATATATAATTTCTGGAATCTATATATTATTTCCTTAGGTACATAAAGTAATACCTGTATATAACTTTTTCTAAGACACAAAAGTAATGAAAATTATGCATTGTATGTATAATTTCCTTTTTTGTGTGTGCAGGCACGTTATGTTTGTATGTATATATGTTTGAATGTAGAGGTCAGAAGGTAACCTCTGATGTCTTTCGTCTAAGGAGCTGTTCACCTTGCTCAATCGAGACTGGGTCTCTTATTGTTTTGGGGCTTGCAGATTAGGGAACTGTCTTTCTCCAATTCCCCAGCCTTTGGTGTACAAGTTCAGTCATCATGCTTGCCTGGCTTTTTTTGTTTTGATTTTATGTTTTTCAATATTATTTTATTTTAAAACTGTGTTTCTGTATGTGCATCTGTGTGCGGTATGTGCTTGTGACTGCAGTGCCTATGGAGGCCAGCAGAGGGAATTTGGTACCCTGGAGCAGAAGATACAGGTAGTTGTGAGCCACTTGTGATGGCTTCAATGAGACGTCCCCATAGTTCAAGGCATTTGAATATTTGGTTCCCAGTTTGAGATGCTGTTTGATAGGTTTAGGAGGTGTGGCCTTGCTAGAGAAACCATGTCAGTGGGGCAGACTTTGAAGTTTCAAAGCCTCATGCCATTCCTAGTACACTTGCTTTGCTTCCTGTTTGTGATTTACAATATGAGCTCTCAGCTTGCTGATCTGGGGACCACGCCTGCCCCTTGCTTCCACACTTCCTCACGATGATGGGTTCTTATCCATCTGGAACCATAAGCCTAAATAAACCCTCCCTGCTATACGTTGCCTTGGTTACAGTATTTTACCACAGCAATGGAAAAAGTAACTAGCACACTGGCCACCATGAGTGCTAGTGAGCAAATTCTGCTCCTCTGCAAGAGAAGTGTGTACTTGCTCTTAACCGCCGAGCCATCTTTCCAACCCTGCTTTGTCTGGTTGTTTTAGAGTACCACAGAGTAAACTTAGATCCCCAAGCCTGAGTGGCAAGCACTTTACTCACAGAGCTGCCCTCCCAACCTGGATGCAGTGGACATAGAATTTCTGTTCCCCAGAGTGTTAGAGAATGCTCAAAGCAGCATGTCACTTCAGGCTGAGCTTTTCTTTTTGCTGTTAAGAAATTGAAAACCAGGGAGTACAATGATCCTTTCAGGCTGTGCAGCTAGCACATGCATTCTGGAGCCCAGCCCTGTGTCTGTTGACAATGCCAGCCAGAGAAGTCATTAATACAGAGTGTGGACTCCATGGAATCAGAACAGAACTTCAAAGTGCATGTCTTGACTATTGTTCTCGTAAGTTGAAGCTTTAAGGACACTACTTTACTTAACAGATTCTGTAAGCGTTCTCTGAAAATCTTTCTGTGTCTTTCCCTTTGGTCCTGACTTCTCCAAGCACCGTCCAGCTTAATTCAGGTTGAGCATCTTTAATCTCAAAGTATGAAACCCCAGCTTCAAAATCAGAAACGTTTGCAGTGCTCACTAGCAACCACAAGGAGAATGTACTTCACCTAACCTCATGTGACAGAACATAGTCTCAAGTTAAGCACCCTGAAAATACTGTATCCAGTTTCCTTCTGACTGGGTGTATATGACTGACACTTGAATTTCTGTTTTATATTTGGGTACCAGTTCAAATGTAGCTCATTATATATGTCCAAATATTCTAAATTAAAAAATGAAATCCAAACAAGATAACGAAAGCAGCTGAGCCAGGGCTGCTCAGGCGCCGCCATTTCTAGCTTCCTGGACCGTTCTAGCAGATGCTTGGAGGGAAGTGGTGGTGGACAACTCTAAAAGTCACCTGGTTGTATCTGTCCTTCTTAATTCCAGTTTGCCTAATCTTCGTTACCACTGGCCCAGAGTAGCAGTGGGTTCTATTTGACTTTTTCTTTTTTCAGCATGGTGTATGTGCATGCCATGCCATGCATGTGGGGTTGGGAGGGGCAACAGGAGTCGGCTCTCATCTTCCTCCACGTGGATTAAACTCTGGTTTTGCAGAGAGACCTTTACCCCCCGAGCTCGCTCTCTCCAGCCCTGTATTCCACTTTTTCTTGCTGCTTATATTTTCCATGCCCACGTCACATTTGCTGTGCCTTAGAAACAAACATCCACTAGAAACATCTACTAACAACCGCCTTTGCTTTGTCTTGTCTTCTTTTTATGTGACACGGGAGGGCCCGTGATCTCCTGGTGACACCGCTGCTGTACCCTCTCCTTGTCCCTCTTCGTTCTGACTTAACCTCAGTCCTTGTTACTTGTCATCCGCATTGGTTTTCAACCTAACGATACCCTGTCGCCTGGAGATTTTGAACCTTACTGAGATCTGGGACTCACGCCCAGAAACAGACTTAATTCGGTTGGGGTAAGGGCTGTGCCGTCAGCATTTTTCAAAGCTCTGTGGAGGAGTTCTCATGTCTGTCTCCAGAGTTGACAGCCTCTGCTCAACTTGGTCAGCCTGGGGAGCCCTCTGTTAATCATCTGAGAGTCACTCTACAACTTCCTTGTCTTCCTTTCCTGAGTGAAGTCCAGAGCCCTGGTTGGATTTGTGATGTCTCGTGATTGAATCCTAGCCTCTCCACCAGATCTCTCTCTGGCCTCTGCTTCCCCATGTGTTAGCTGGCAGCTCTTCTAGGAGTCTACCCCCCTGCATGTGTTTGACCCTCCTGGATTTGTTTTCCCGGACACAAAGCTGATGGATGCTTGAAGGGCCCCTGCTTCCACTGGGGATCTTCTCTGCTGCCGGCTTAGTACTTGCAGTGTGTCCAATGTGTCTTCTTGTTCTTCTTCACAGTCCGCCCTCTAGGCAGGAGCTGGGGTGCAGACCTCTGTGCAGTGATGAACCACTTCTGTACCAGTACTGGCCACCATGCTAACTTTTCTCCTTCACTCAACAGGAGCTGGGTGTTTAGCTTGGTCTGGTTTGAATTGATTTAAATGTGGCTAGTGACTACTAGTTTGGCCAGCCTAAGTCTTGATTCTGAGCTGTTTTAGGGCAGGGGCCAAGTATCCATCATCTTCCAGAAAGGTGTTTACTAAACACTAGATGAATTGCTGAATGTGTGCCTGACTGATGTAGGAGTTGACGTTGCAGATCCTGCTTCTAATTCCAGCCGTGCTTTGATTGAAGCTGGAGGATTCTCATTTTGAGGTCAGCCTGGATATGTGGATCTTGTGTAAAACAAAAAAGTTACCTTCTCTTAACATCTGTATCTCACGCATGTATAAATCCGGTATAAAGTGTAAAACATATTACCGTGTTAGACCATCACATGGATCTTATTGTCCCTCCATTAACGAGATGAAGAAATCAAAGATCACAGAGATAAAATGACTCACCTACTTCCTTATCCCAAGAAATAAGATTAGAGTATGTCTGCCGATTACCTTTAATTTCACTGAAAGCAACCCATTTCTTCTGGTGTGTTTGGGTCTGCGTCTCTAGGAGGAGTCCATGTGGCTGTTGCAGAGGCTGGCTTGTACATTTGGTAGCTTAAGAGATGCAGTTGCGTTGGGGATTTAGCTCAGTGGTAGAGCGCTTGCCTAGCAAGCGCAAGGCCCTGGGTTTGATCCTCAGCTCAAAAAAAAAAAAAAAAAAAAAAAAAAGAGATGCAGTTGCTTGAGTCTAGGGCTGCCTCTGCCAGCTTTCCTGGTTCAGTGGCATTACCAGATCCTCCGAAGACGAGAGGACCCTGGTGTGGTCCCTGCCTGACAGCTTTCCTCCGGTGGCTTTGCAGTCTGTCTGTTCAGTCAAGTTGGAGTGACTCGAGGGGGCTGTGTGGTGGTGTTATTAAAGCTGAAGTTAAGCAGACCACAGTGCAGAGGGAATGGCATTACAGCTCATCTAAGACCTTAATGCAAAGTTGTCATAGAACCGGAAAGCAGGCGGAGGGGGGTACAGAGTTTAAATTAGGGTGCTGTTAGGAGAGGGAGGGTAATTACATTTTTGGTGCATAGCGAATCTCAATTGGTCCATTAGATTAAATTCTGATAGCTTCCCCGCTCATTCTCTCTCTTCTGCATCGTGTTAGGAACAATAAGGTGATTTTACTTTCAAGGCAGTGTAGGGAGTTCTGTTCAAATTCTATCTCAGTCATTCACATAAATATCAGCCATGATCCATTTCTTCTATCTTCGGAGGCATGAACAAATACTGTGCAGACATGATCTGCTTGACTGCACTCTGTTGAACGTTTGTGGCGAAGGGCACAAGGATGGAGAGAGTTGGTTTTATGCAGGAACCAAAGAAAGAAAATTGATGTTAACTTTGTTTACTAGAGTTCTTCAGTGCTATTCAGTATGATTTGTAAAGCTCCTTCTATAGACTGGGCATACTAGATATGGGGAGACAGTGCTGATGATATGAAATGGAGTCATTCCTATACAGATGAGCACTGCAGGTATTGTATAGCCAAAGGGACCTGATTTAAAGCATGATTAGGGAGGGCTTCTGGTAGGGAGGGACATTTACGGCAGTGTTACACTGGACACATAGACTTCTCTAGTCAGAGAGGGCAAAGCGATATGGTGATAGGCTAGACCTGTGTGGACCCTGGAGGTAAGAGCTTGCAGGGTGTACATGAGTATCTACTGGTGATAGAATGGAGCTCAGGAGGGTCACAATAAGGTTCTGAAGTTATGAGGATCTTCAGAGTTCCTCTGAACATTTCGGCTACCTTCTCCCAGTTTAGGAAACCAAGAGCTGTTTAAGTCAATGTGCCACATGCATTCAACATTAAATATTAAGTATTATAATATTGGAGGCCAGCAATGGCCCAGTGGTTAAGAGCACTTGCTGTTCTTGCAGAGGATCCAGGTTCAGTTTCCAGCACCGACATGGCAGCAAACAACTTTCTTGTCCTTGTGTGAGCATCAGGTATGTGCATGCGCACCTACTTATATGCAGGCAAAGTGCACATAAAAAAAATTTCAGTGGGCTATAAAAGTGAAGGTACTTGAGACCCTGATTATTAAATTTTTGAAATTTTTTAAAAATTTTATTCTAGTATCAAAAAATTAAAGTATGGAGTATTCTAAGGTTGATAATGTAGGATGTTTTAGGGAAGCTATTTCAGAATGAAATGAGTTTTAAGGTCTTTGGTTTACAAGATTTCATTGTTTTCTAGATGGGTAGCTTTAGAGGAGTTGCTCTAACAGTAGGGAAGAACCTTTAGAAGTCGTGGCAGGTGTCCCTCTGAAGCCTGTGGTAAGCCCAAGAGTCTCAGAGGGAATGGAGAAGAGAATGACTGTCTCTGACAGCCACCATGTCCATGCACCTTCAGTGGACCATGGTGTGGGACTTCACGGTCCCTGATCAGTGAAGAACACACAAACTGATACCATGAAGCCCCATGACCTGAAGGCCCACCACCCTTCCCCTGCAAGGGGGCTGATTCACTGAAAGACCATGTTATGCACCTAGCCCCTGATGACACAGGTGCCCTGAAGATTATGAAGCAGAGATCCAGTTGGCATTAGTCAGCCATCTCCTTTGTGTGGGCCATCATCTACAGGAACATGGCTATACTCAGCAGCATTTATCATGTAGTCTTCATATGACTACTACACACAGTGCTGACACCAGTCGATATAATCTGAAGCCTGGGCTAGTGGGAAAGACTCACCTACAGAGAGCTTCTGAGTTCCCATCCTCCAAGACAGCAAATGGTCAGACTAGTTCCAAAGAATGGAAAATGGAGCTGATGCTGTTAAGTTTGTGAAGTCAGGTGAGCTGGAGTGGTTGGTTTCCTTCATTGGCTGGGTATGGTAGTGTTCACTGAGGGAAAGCCTGTGGAAGAAAGAGGGTAGAAATGGGGTTGCTGAACAAGGTAACAGATGATGAAGAAGCCCTGTCAGAGGGAGACCATTAGAGATGAGGTCCGTTTTGGAAGAAGGGATGTCAACTCTGTTGAGTAGAGTACATCAACATTATCCAAAGTGACTGAGAACTGGAAGACAGGGTTCAGTGGTATACTGAGAGATCAATGATGGTGGGAAGTGAATAAGTAGAGTTTGGGAATAGAGACAACTAGCTCTTTCCAGAAATTTCTAAAATTAGGGCTAGGGAGATGGGCCATTTTGTAAAGTGCTTCCTGGGAAAGTATGAAAATCAGAGTTTGATCCCCAGGGACTCACATTAAAAACAAAACAAACCAAACAAATGAAAAAACTCATCACAAACCACCAACCAACAGGCTTGTAGGCAACATCTGTCTGTAATCCCTGTGCTAGGGAGTCAGACAAGCAGGACTCCTGACTTTGCTGGTCAACCAGCCTTGCCAAATTGTCAAGCTCTCCATTCAGTGAGACACCTGCCTCAAAACATTAGATGGAGATCTCTTCAGCAAGACACCCAGTGTGGCCCTCTGGGCTCCACACACAATGCACACACATATACTGAGAAAAAGTTTCTAAAAGGTGAGAGAAGGTAATGTGGGATTGAGAGGAATATTTTACTTCAGACCTGAACAAGAATTGCAGACTTACATCAAACTCTCTTACTTAACCCTTACTCAAAGACTATTAGAACTTACAACTTTGAGTGCTTTTTAAATTGACATTTAGTTTGCAACAAGTTAAAGCGGTTTAAGCGGTAAGTATGGAATCTTCTAGAAGCAGGTCAGTGGGGATTACATCCAACAAATTTTTTGTCTGTTTTGTTTTTTTCAAGACACGGTGTCTCTGCCCTAGAACTCGGAGATCCACCTGCCTCTGCCTCCCAAGTGCTAGGATTAAAGGCGTGTGACACAGTGCCTGCCCAGCCACCCAACAAATCTTTAAGATCCACAAACAACGGCACCACCACCACCACTGTCACAGTACTCGGAGGCTTTTTGACATTAAGAGGAGTGACTTGACACTGCTGTAGAAGTGCTGGGGTGGTTATAGGTGTAAAGCATTTAGTGGTTGTGTCAAAGTGCCTATCCTGACGAAGATGTCTATCAGAATGTGGAAGGCAAATGAGGCATGATGCCCTGGCTATCCAGTAGTCTTCTAGAAAATTCCCTAGCTACATTGCCAGCCCCCTTCATCCCCCATCAACCCTAGGGAATACAGTCATTTTGAAATGTTTCTGCCCTCCCCTCTTTGGGGTGCCTGTAATTCTATCCTTTTTATGGCCATCCTCCTCATCCGTAGATTTGTGTGTGCCTTCCTAATGGAACGCCTCTCTACCCCCAGGAACCACGTTAATTTATGGTGTAGTTTGGTATTCCACAGAGTGAATGATGGGGAGCGAACACCACTTCTTTGTTTCGTTCCTTCTCACTCGGAAGAGCTTTTTACTACCGGGTCCTTGACATCTCCCACCTTACTGTATCTTCCAGTTATCTTTAACTGGACCCATTCCGTCCATTAGCTGTGTTCTAATCACCTCGGGATGGTCAGATTTACAAGCAGCACACGAGAGAGAAAACACAAAAAGCCAGGCTGCCTTTCCTGACATTCAACAGCAGCCTCCTTCTAAATACTGGGCAAGTTTATTTGCTTTCTCTGAGGGTGTGCTAAGTGATTTTGCAGTTTGAGTGCTGCCGCCTTCCAGCACTTAGACTTGCATTTATTAGATAAATTTGTTCTCTAACTCAAGTGTTAAGTGTGTATGATGAAACCTCAAAGCCGATTTCGGTGATTGCAATGTGCAAATATTTTTTAAATTATGTAATTAAATAGGGCTTGGCCTTCGAGGTCCACCAAAGTAATTTATTAATTGAATCTGATTTAATTGTATGTTATTTTCATTTATTCAAGGGAAGAGAGCCTGCCTCTCTTACTAAGATAGGGACCTCTTGTGTGCCTTGCCACTGGAAGCCCAGAGATCCTCTCCGAGATGTCTTTAGCACCCAATGAAATATTAACCAGAGAGGACTCATTCCCCTTGTCCCTGAAGTTGTGTTTGGATGTCTGAGTCTTGGTGGTTTTAAAGGAAAAAGGAAAGAAAACAAAATCTTGAGAGGTAGAGTTATTGTGATCCGCGGTGTTTATGGTTAGGTTGTTTTTAAAGTGAGTCACTCCTTTCTTTTAAATTGTTCTCAGGGTTACTTGCCTGAAAAGAAAAGCTCCTTTAATTCCGTGTTTGCAACATCTCGCCGGGACCAAAGCCGTGTCGTATCTGTTTCCTTAAAATGTCGTTTTAAAGGTATTGTGGTTTCGGGGCGGCAGTTGTGAATGAAAAGTATGTAAACTCAGCTGCTCTTGCTCATATCATTTTTATACTCTCATGTCAGACCTGAAGGCTGCTCTAGATTTATTTTTCATTGTGTATTAGGTCTAGATTTTTTTTTTTTTCTTCTTTGGAAACATATGTACTTTGGGATGTGTTATAGTCAATGCTTAAGAAAATAACAATGGGGAATGGTACCAAAATAGCTCTTAGCTGAGTACTTTATTTGGAGGAAGATTAACTAAGAAAGAACTAACTCTTATGAAGGAGAATTTGGGGGAGGGGCTCACATCTGTCTTTTAAGAAATGAAAGAATTCAGCCATACTGTATCAAGTCATGTGAAGGCAGTAGCTTTGAGAAGCCCAAATTGTTTTCCCAAAAGGAAAATTTTTTCTTGCTATTAAATATAGCTTATATTGCTACTTTAGAACATTTTTTTTTCCAGTGGGGCCATTTACTTAAACTCTTAGTTAATATTTCTGGATAGAGACGTCTTTGTCTTCTGAGTCTGCCTTTGTGAATTCTCCTTTAATATGTGGTTGTGGCTTAGTATTTATTCAGACCATGTGGTACTACACACCTGATAGAGTGACAGTATGGCGTCATGGCAGCCAGCAGAACGCATGAGTGACTCTTGAGTCATGGTGGCACAGAAGGTTTTTGAGGTTGACAGAAGCAGCCATAACAGGGATTCTCCCCCTCCCATGCGTTCCAGGACATAGAATGGCTCAGTGCTACAGTGGGAATGTAAGACGTATGATAGAGAAATACTCTTCTTACTGATTCTGAAACAGAGTAGGATGCTTGAGCTGTTTGAATTTCTGTGGTAAATAGAATCTAAGTGCACACATTATTCGTTCTTCCCAGTGCCCGGGACCTCACTCTGAGAATTGCTTTGCAGTGTTGTATTTCTCCCTGGCTTCTCAAAACAAAATTACACATAGCTAATTGCCATCTCTGTCACCAAGAAGACTCCTGCATGGGGGGTGGGGGAGGGAGCTTCTCCTTCCAGCTGGGTTTCTTGCTGGGTCTCAGAGCAGAACCCATCCTCTTGCCTGCTAATGGAATCTCCTAATTTTCCCTATTACCTCTTAGTGAAGGTATGGGGATAGCCCCTTCTCTACTTCAGGAATTTTCTTAGGAACAAAATGAGAGGCAAATACGGGATGCCTGGAAAATCGAGGTGGAGGCCTTGGTAGAATCTGTCCTTTCGTGCCCAGGCCTGGCACAGTCTTTTGACACCTGTGACTTCTCCCTCCATTCATTCCCTGAGTTCTCTGGGTCGAAGGGCCTTGTTCCTAACTGCCATACTTACACAGCCGCCACTTCCAGGCACCAGTCAGAGGCCAGTGACCCTACTCTGGGTCCTTGGGTCCCCACCACCTACACAGAATCTGTGACCAATGATGAAGTGGTTTGATGATTCTCAGAGGGATCGTCATTCAATTATTCAACCCTACCATGCTGTCTGTTCTTCCCCGTGAGACTTCCCCCATCTGAGCTTGAAGTCCTCAAAAGTCTGAGGCACAGTTTTACAAAAGAAATCTGAAGTTTTGCCAGGCAGTGGTGGAGCACACCTTTAATCCCAGCACTTCGGAGACAGAGGCATCTCTGTGAGTTTGAGGCCAGCCTGGGCTACAGAGCAAATTCCAGGACAGCTAGAGCTGTTGCACAGAGAAACATTATCTCAAAAAACCAAGGGGGGGGGGGGAGAAATCTGAAGTTTAGTCACAGAAGACACATGGCATTTTTTGAGTTCACCCCCTATCAGTTCTTAGTGTATATATAGTCGTCATTTGTTACTGGCAGAACTGGACAAGGGGGTTTCTGGGTGAGTGCATCTTCATTTTCTTCTTTTGAGGTGTGTTTGTGTTTCTCTTGCCCCCTCCCTTCCCTCTTCCACCACAACCACCACCACAACCATCATAATCATCATCATCATCGTCGTCGTCGTCGTCGTCGTCGTCGTCGTCAGCAATCACTGGAAAAGTCTAGTGGTGTGAGGAGAGAGGTCTGGGGTAAGGCACACGGAAGGGTGCACGGTGTGCAGAGTGCCTGGGCAGTGAAATGAAAGGCTGGTTCATATAAAAAGGCTTGTTCCTGCGTGGAAAATATGAGCACTCCCTCCCCCTCTCTTTTTTACATGGACCAGGTGTGGATTAGTGCCCTGAACCTTTTACCCTGCCATATTCCTGCTTATAATTCTTCTGAGGCATAGTTCAGCCAAGTCAAAGAAACGTGTTATTAAAGGTGAGCTGAAAGGCATTTAAAAAATAAACAAACTGTTTAAGATCCTAAATCAGCAACAGAATCTCTACACACAGACTTGAAACATACAAGAAAATGTGTTTCGATGCCTTCGGGTTCCAGACCAGATTCCTCTCCTGCCTCCTCTGAAGAGCTCCCCTAAGTCCTATTGGGTCATTTGGGGGACAGGCAGCCTCCACTAACCTTCAGTTATAACTCCTTTCTCACTAATGAATTGCCCCCACCGAAGTGTGTGAGACCCAAATAGAGGCCTCTGACTTTGGCTAATGTTGGGAAGAAAAAACAAGAACTCTGACTTTTAGCCCTCTGTGTGCAAGCATACAGGCTTTGCTTTCCAGCCTGTGGTGCGCCAAGCAACCAGAAATAATTAACAGCCCGTAGAAATGAAGTGCAGACAGTTTTAGATTAAGTTAAGGTAACCTTGATCAGTAGCCGATCTTTTATTAATAGTGCCAGTCCCTTTGTTCTTGTTAATGCATTTGTTCCTCAAAAGCACACAATGGACTGTAATCATAGCCCATTTTATGGACGGGCACACTGAGGGATAGAGAACTCAAACAACCTGCTCGGGGTCTCATAGTACCGAAGCAGCTGAGCGGAGTTTTGCTCTTGGGCACATGGACCTGGGCTGGTAAGGCCTGAACAGTGCGAGTTTCAGCTATACTGGGCACTATGGTTTTATGTAGTATTTGCTTTCCTTGAGGCAGCCCGAGGAGGGGTTAGTAAGCACAGACACTAGTCCTCCAGCCTCCGCTTCTTCTAGTCTGTTGTTTTTCTCCAGCTTTCCTCCATTGGATTTCTTGCTTTACCTCAACTTCAGCCCCGTGGGCATGCAGCCGCGTGTCCTCTTCTTCCTGGGTGATCGTACGCTTTCTGCATGGCTGTGCCACTGTGGAAGGGCATTCTCTTCTGCTGAATCTCGACTGTGAAGGGGAGCAGGGCTGTTGTTGAGGTAGCTGCTTTGTCCCCTCTCCCCTCCCCTCCCACCCCGTCCTCTTTTCTTTGGTCTTTGAGACCAGTTCTTACCGTATAGCCAGGTCTTACGTGAACTTGTGGTCCTCCGACCTCCGCCTCTCCAGCTGTGGAATTACAGATGTGCTGTCATGCTCATCCTTTTCCTCAATCCACCTCTCTGTGTGTACGTTCTGTTTGTGTTTACCTGCATACTCATGTTCAAGTACACATGCCTGCATGTAGAGGTTAGAGGTTGATGTCTAGCGTGTCCCTTAATCACTCTCCAAATGAGGCAGCACCTCTCTCTGCACCCGGAACATGCAGATTTGGTTGGTCTTCCTGGCCTGGGCACCCCTGGGATTGTCTATGTCACTGCCTCCCCAGCAGTGGGGTTGAAGTACCCCATACTTGGTGCCTTGCTTTTTATGTAAGTACTGGGGATTTGAAGTCAGATCTCTATGCCTGCTTGGCAAGCACTTTCTTGACTCAACTGTCTCCCTAGCCACCTTGCCTCTCTTTTATGGGATAATCAATTCCTTTCTAAAGTAGCCTCAAGCCCATATTCACCAGCCCGGACACAGTGCAGTTCCATGTCTTAGAGACATCCCGTGAGAGACTGCCCCTCCCCACCTCCATAATGCTTTCAGTGGCAGAAAAGTTGGTGGGTTTGGTACTAGCCTCATTTACGGCACTCGTGAATGGTTTTGTTTCCTTGAAGACCTATGCTAACAGGTCCAAGCTGCCTGCCCATCTCAGCTGCTCTTGTAGGGATGGTCACTGTATGTACTGGAAAAACAGAATTTTATGTTAGAAGGCTGTGCCAGGCTTGTGTCAAAGGTCCTTTCTCTTTGACCAGATTCTTGGGACATTTGGGGAAACTGCATGCTCACCAAGGTGACAATTTCCTTAATGTCTTTGTTAACCTAGCATCTTGAAAATGCTAGCTCCTTTCTAGCTAGGGAGCCAAGAGATGTGTGCTCCAGCCTGATACTTCTGGTTTACATTGGCATTTCTGAGTGTGTTCTCATGGGAGATGGTAGTGAGCTTTGGAAACACCAAGGGTTGGGTCAGAGTTGAGTATAGACAGGGACTGAGATCTGCAGATGTCAGGGGAACCAGGAAGAGAGGCATGGGAAAGGAAATGGGATGACAAAGTGCCAGGAACAGTTGCCTCATCATTTGGTATTTCTCTGGTGACCAAGAATCTGCTTTATATGTTCAGGTCACTCGTAGGCACTTGGGGTAGATTCCTGCCAAGTTTCACGGTTTAAAGACCACTTAGAGATGGTTATTTGGGGGAAAGGAGGCTTGGGAGTCCTTCCGGCCTTGCAGAGAAGGCACATGGCTTTATTCATAAGTGTAAACATGTTCCTAAGATTCGGCTGTACAGTCACTTCTGTTCTGTGTGTAAACCAGGTTGTTAGTCAGTGGGTAGTGAACGAGAGCCACATCGGAGCTGGAATGAGATACGGGGATGCTTTTCTGCAGCTCACGAGCTGGTTTGCATTGTTCCTTTGTTTTTCACTGGACCCATCCCATGGAGAGCTGCTGTTCACCCTCTGGGATACAAAAAGAAAGTCCTTCATGGAATTTGTATACTGACATTTTATCCCAAAACCAAATGTGCAACCAGTTAAGGTGAATCCCCTTGCCTTCTCTGTTCACTGTACTTCACCTAAAAACCAAACTGAATCTATTTCTCTGCAGATGGGAGCCACTAAGAGCCAGATGTGCTCCTTGAAAGCTTGTTGTCAGACTCCAGCTGTGCTAGCCTGGGTCTAGTAGGCAGCCCTGAGCTGTGTCTGCCAACTGAGGCCCAGACACTGGTACAGACTTAAACAATTAGTTGAATACCTCATCCGGTGGCAGTGGCTGCTTTCACAGTGTGTGTTCTACTGATGACCAGTGATGTGCAGGCCTGAGAGCTCTGTGGGTAGGAATACCCAGAACAGAACCAAACATGATCTTGTTGAAAACCTAGTTACTAGGCATTTATTGTGCTGGTTGTATCCAAACAGAGGGTTCCATTAAAAGTCTGAATTCCCACCTTTCGGAAACATCTGGATCCCTCAACACATCTGTGATTTCACCTGTCCATACTTTCTGTCATGCAAACAGAAATATCTTATAAATGTAATGTTTCAGCCTCCCTGTGTGAGAACTTTAAAACATAGACTGTAGAGTAGCTGTTTTAATGACCAGGCAGGTCTTGTTTGACACAGGAGAATCTTGGGTTTTGGTGCTTTGTAGTCTAGCAAGCTCATGACTACATAGTAGTTGTTCATAAATGGTCATGGACTGAGTCAGATATGGCTAAATTCCAGTGAGGTCGGTGATTGGAGTTAGGGTAGCCATGTCTACCAATAAGCAGAAGGGAGCAACCTACAGTTTTGTACCCTAAAAGGAAAGGCTCTAGTTGTTACAAGTTCAGTGTTGTTTTTTTTCCCCATGTTTATGTCTGGCGTCAGCTTCTAGCAGAAAGCACAAGATGGCAGAGGTGAAGCTTTTGAAGGTTGCCTTTCTTGAAACTGAACCTCTAGATTCACGTAACAATGGTTTTATCGCAGTGAAATACTCTGAAGTTTTTCCAAGAAGTTCCACTGTGAATAGTGACAATGATAACAAAGTTGCTGAAGTGGGTGAATTCAGAATATATATAAAAAATCAACCTTAGTCCCCTGGATGCCTTGTGTAAATTCGCTCTGCAGGAAACATAAGTAAAGCCATTTGGTTTGTGGCATGGGTGTGGGCGGGCTCAGGGGGCGGGGATAAAGTTGAGGCATTGATATAGTATGAGGAGAGCCAGATGGCCGCATTACACATCTTTTGTGTTCTTGTTTGCTTCTTAAAGCAGTTGCAGAATTTTGCCCTCGGCGATATTTTCTTCTTCGTGCCTTTGTGTTCTGCTCCGAATTTACTTTTGTCAGAGTGCTTTAAAACAAAACCTTACTGGGGGTGGGGATGCATTTGTTTTTTAACTTACATTATGAACTTGTGAAGTCAACAATGTGCTCATAGCAATATTTTTTTAAAACATTGTGTGTTGGTAAATAGTAACAGGATCAGTTTTTCTTTTTTCTTAATGTGGTGACTTCAACCATATTTTCTATCAATTCAGGGAGAGATTTCTGCAAAGTATGCATGTGGAATTGATGATGCGTCGATGGGGTTGGATAAGTAAAAAGATAAAGAATGAGGTCTGCCTGATGAAAAACTTACTTTCCCCATTTCTCACTACAGGGTCTCAGGTTGTAGTTAACCTACAGGGGTCTGCTGAAAACCTGACTTGGTAGTGTTCAGGCTATTGAGAGTAGGTTAGTACAGGTTGATGAGTTTTGCCCAACTGTGTGTTTGGCATTTATTAGAAAATTTATATCTCTTTATATTTTTATATGAAATTTATATAGAAATCTATTTGTTTCATACTAAATGCAAAGTATCTTTTAAAGTCACAGGTGGCAAAGGGTGTTTAAGATGTTGTCCTTACTTACAAAGAATGACATTTTATCACAGAAGGTTTTAATAAGAAATTACTTCAGGGCTATTTTCCCCCGTCCCAACATGGTAGAATGCTTCAGGATAAATAACATACTTTATACAGCCTTCGTTTATCTTTCCTTGGATGGATGATGGTTTATTCTCCCATAGTGCACAGGTTTCTAGTTTGAGTGGGAACCTGCAGTCCCTGACTAGCAAACAGGAAGCCCCATCCCTTATTGAATTCCCTGTTAGTCACAAGTCCGAGGCGACCCCTTCCATTAATGAAGCCGTTGTAGGCATTGTATCCAATCGGTTCTTGAAATGTTTCAGTAAGTCTATCTTACAACGTTAAGAAGATAATCGGCAGACTTAGAAGGTCCCCATCTGGACTGTGGAGTTCTTTCACTGTGAGATGTTTTGCCTTTTTGAGATAGCTCTCGCGTTTCTTCATCTGTTCAGCCCAGAGAAGTGCATATGAGAAGTCAGTGACTCCAGATCCATCTGTTGTTATTATTTTCCACTGATAATTGGCTTGAACAATGAAAAGCCTGTGTCTGGAGCCTTTGAAACTGTACACCCTGTTTATTTTCTGGAGCTCTAGCTGCCCTGGCCTCCCACCCTCCCCCTTCATCCTCTCTCTAGGGTACAGCAAGTGGAGCTTGTGTGAGGATGACATCTTTGACTCTGTGCAGCAGTACATGTCACTCAGCCCACAGAGCTTGCATACGGATTTCTGTCCCAATCCCTGTCTGTATCGTTGGCTCCTGTGTCTGAGAGCCTTCCAGCAATAAGCTCAGGCGGAGCTACAATGCAGGGATCTCTTACCTGGGCTGTTGTCTTTATTTCACTGTCCTCATTAAAATATTAATTTACAGTACAGTATCTAATACCTATGGAATCAGATGCTACCTATAATTGTACAATATATTCAGTGTCATCCAGGTTCACACAGTACAGCTCATTAATACTGGATTCCGCCATCCACACTTCCATTAGCTCACTCCGCATGCTGTGGATGAGCTAGCAAATACAACGACCCACTCGAACAGCCAAAATAGTTGTTAGTAACAACACTGGGGTGGACCGGGGCTTCTTCACAGTGGTAGACTGATTATATTTTTGTTCTGTGTCTTGCTTGATCAAGGGTAGCCTGCTCTCATTTGTGGGCATCGGTGGTTTTTGGAAGGTCAGTTCAAAGGAAAATAGTGAACAGAGCAGGAGTCTTTCGTTTCTCCAGGGTCAGGTTTTGTTCTTGGGATGTTGGGAATCTTATTTCATTTATTTTCTCCAGTAGCTGCCATTGTCTATGTTTGAAGTAGACTTTTGTTTTTAATACTTAAAAAAATTCTTTTAAGGGTGGATCTTTTGTTTTTTTGGGGGGCAGCAAATGATGAAATCCCCCTCTCTTGGGGCAGTGCTTCTCCTGAGGCTGGGAAGGACCCATGTTCCACTCTTTTATAGACACGTGCTGTAAAACTGAATTGGTCCCCCACAGTTCTATGTGGCTTAGAATCAAGTAACTGGACATAGTCTTTCTTATGTGTCGTTTGGAATCACATGCTACTATAAAAATTCATTGAAAAGTAATTGGTGGCTGGCAAGATGGCCCAGTGGGTAAAGATGCCTTCCACCAAGCTTGATGACATGAGCTCTACTCCAGTCAGGAAAGAACCAAGCCTTACAGGTTCTTCACTGACCTCTCTTGAGTATGTGCAAGCACACCCACATAAATAAATGTAAAAAAAAAAAAATGTATGACCTGTCATTGTTAACATATGAAATTAAAATTTCACATTTAACTTGTAATTTGAAAACTGAAAAACAAAACAGAGGGAAAAAATAATTAAGTTACTAAGACTAACAAGTTGCTAGAAGCAGAGGGTCAGAGGCCAGTAGAAGCTGACTTATTAGTCTGAGCAAGATGCAGTAGAAAATTCCCAGCCTTCATATGTTTCTCCCTCTTGATAAATTCCTGGGTTCTACAGACAAATTACATCGAGGTATGACATATTTTTCTGCAGAAATGGAGAAAATTGTTGACTATAATTACATTGTTTAATTGAAGTGATAAGTGGCCGAGGCCACTCACTTAAAAGCATCCTTCCTAATATCTGGATAATGTTTTTAAATGAGCGGTCATGCATTGGTGACATTTGAAAGGCAGGCATTTGGGGTGTACTTTTGGAAAGCTCCCATTATTTTCTTCAAATGATTAGTGAGCTAAAGGATATAGTTAAGTGATATTCTGTGTATGTGTGCTTATTTGTATTCTCTTTAGATATGCAAAGTATTATATCTGAGACTGTGCAGTGATATATGCATATGCATGTGTGTATACACCTTATTTATGTGTAGTTTATAAATATACACAAAACGTGCCTTGAGGAGTGTATAATGGAGCCTTAAACTGAGCCTAAACCATGAGCTTCTGAAAAACCTTCCTTGATCATGGGAGATTGCAATACAGCCTGCAGCAGAACTTCACAGAAGTCTTATGTGCCAGCTTGTTTTGGAAGTAGCTGACCATCCAAGTTTGCCCCTCAGTGCCACTCCCTAGAAGTGAATTATTAATTGCTAATGAATGTAATTCATTTTGATTGTTAGCGTAGCAACATTACATTTAAAGGTAGATCTCCCAGTTTCGTGGTGTCCCCTGGAACAGCCAGTGTCTCTTGTCAGAGGAGGATAGGTAGAAGGCACAGCGGGCGCCTGATTGAGCCAGTGGTTCATTTGCTGAGTGTTTGTGTTTATGCAAAGGGGCCTCTTCCTGCATATTTAATCTAGAGTAAGGCAGTGGCTTTGTTGTGTTTAGCCCACATACCTTCAGCCCTTCCTCACACTGCCGCCAGCCTGGGAACCCTGAGAGCCTGCAGGACTGGGCTTCTCACCGCCTCTAGTTTCTCCCTTACAAACTCTTGAACTTCGTTTCGTCCTGGGAGAGACTGGCCTCTCCTGCCCCAAAGCTCTGCTGCCTCACCATGAATGGGTAAGTGTGTGCCAAGCCAAGCTGTGATACTTTTGTTTCATTTCGCAAATGTTGAGAGGGCACTTTGCTGCCCTTCTCAGTGCCTACTGAAAGCTGTCCTGGTTCCTGGGCAGTTTTCACTGGCTGGCTGCTTTGAAATAGACCAGTACAGGTGCCTCTTAGGAAACACAGCTGAATTTTGAACTGGGAGTGTGAGGCTCTTGGGGACAGGAAGGAATTAAGAAAGAAAAGGGAGTGGGCAAAGGCAGCTTGACTATTCTGGGTCCCAGCAAATCCTGTTTTGTAACTATCCTGCAGCCAGAGCTACCATTGTCTGCTAAGAGGCTTCACACAGTGTGCAAGGCTGGAGTGCAGGAAAGCAGCCACGGTGAAACTCGGCTACTGGATTGTGTATATGGGGCCAGGGTCCTCCCGGAAGCTCTGTGCTGGGATCCGCGGGGCTTTCTTCTGTGGAAATCGACTCGTCTCCTCATTGATATTAATAGCACACATGAGATGTTGGCCACGACACTCAGAGAGGCCGTGGGGAGGGAAGGAAATCTGATCGTGCTTGGGGGAGAATGACAGCCCCTTGGCTCTCTGGCAGAGGGGACATCTATGCAGGCTCGGTGGGTCTGCGTAATGGCATCCTGCCTCAAGCGTTTGCTCTAGGAATTCTGCTCCTCAGCTGTTTGTTTGGCTGTCTGGGGTCCAGCTACTCTTTTTGTTCTTTTATCACCGGCTTTAGGAAGCTAATGCAATCATTTTTATTTCTAAGTGAGTTAGAAAAGGACTCCGCAGTTGCTGCACTTGGATTACCCTGGGCAATTTGGGGATATTCCTCTTTCTTTTCAGAGCAGAGTGTTTACCATTTCAATTCAAGTTGTCAAAACAGATGAGGGGAACCATCCAAGGTTCGTGTCCTGTGTGGAGCTATCGCTGGGTGCAGGAACTGGATCTAAAAGAAGGCGCGTTTGCTCCTGCTTGACTGTCGCCACAGTCTGAGTAACTCCTTCCAACAGGAGAGTGTGCTGTTCCCCCGCAGGTTGGAAACTGGGAGAATTGAAATAAAATTCCATCAACCTTATTAAAATATGCGAGGGCTTGGGTCTTCTTGGGTACCAATCAGTCTAGAGACTTAGAAGCATTTATTAGCAGTGGGGCTGCTGAAGGTTTTTAATGATAAAATTACAAATATTCTAGCTAATTGTAAGTATATGACTTTTATACTCATTTTTTTAAGAGGAAAAATACTTTTTTTTTTAAACAAGGGGAAAGAAGTAAAGCCGTCAGAGCACCTTCTGTGATTAGCACTATTGTATTCTTAAATTTTGATTGATAGAGATAATAGTTTTCACGTAAAAATACAGACAGGTACTTTAACTTTCCATGACAATAGCTATTTGCATTTCTTTTATCTTTTTGTTTAACATTTGTGGGGGTTGGGATGGATTTGATTATTAACTCTTATTGCACACTGAAGGCAAATCTAAAACAAAGGCTTTGTTAGCGCTTCAAAGGCAAAACAGCAAATATTGTTTTTGGTTTTCAACGTGTACAGGTTGTTAAAGGATACCTATAAAATATTTTCACATGACCGTGACCAGGGTTTTACTTGAGTGGAAGGTAAGAAGAGAATGAGTTTTCCAAATGAGACAGGCCCCTGCTGCAGTTCTCCTGGGGAAATGCCAGCCTGGAGTGATTTCTCGGGCAATCCTTCGGGTTGCCTGTAGCGCATGGGTGCACTGTGTGTGGAGTGTTTGAGTTTTACCTACCAGAGCAGAGCCCCAAAGTTAGACTCTGTGATGTGTCCCAGAGAGAAGGGGCAGTAAAATGTCCCTCCCAGGGACAGGAGGGGGTTTGGACAATGATGTAGTGGTGGTGTATGGCAGGTCATTTCTTTGATAGAGACCAGTAAAGGAAGTGTAGCGTTTATTAGCCAACTGCCATGGGTGTGTCTCCGACCAGCCCTGGCTGCAGGATGCCTGGACTGTACAGAAGTCCTTCCTTCCTCCTTTCCCTTTTCATTCTCTGCTCTGCCTCTCTCTCTGCCCACCGCCACCCCCGTTTTCGTTGTCTTTCTGCCTTCCCTCCTTTGACTTTTTGTTAAATCTGATTCAGTAGCTGAAGTTCTAGAGATCACAAGCTCTGGCGGTGATTTCTAAGTGGATTTTCTGAAGTGTAGAAAACAAAATGACCCTTGTGTTCAATCAGTCAAACACGTGCCGATAGCCTTCTGTTTTCTAAGAAATCACTGGAAAATAAGACAGGAAAGCCAAAATGAGTTAAGATTGACGACTTAAAGAGGCAGTACTCCCTTGGAAACTGGCCCATTTGGACCTATTTTCTCAAGTGAAGTCTGTGCTGTTCAGTAAGAAGATGTGGGAGTGTGGAAGTTTGAGCCATGTTCTATACTTCAGGAAAGCACAGGCTGAGTCTTCCTAGTCCCTTGCACCTGCTAAGCTGCCCCTTTGTCGTGGACCTGGGATGGCTTGGCTCACCCCATGTCCCTGGCAAGACTGGCACACAGTGGCTTTTCCACCAGCCTGTGTTGGATGGAGGCTTGAGACAGACTGTTGGTTACCCTTCAGGATCAGTTTGTGGTAACTGCAGATTGTGAAAGAGAATGCAGGAATCATGGTGGTAATCGTTGATTGTAGCCGCTGTGAAAGGAAAAGGGGGAACTACTTTGAATGTGAAAAATAGAAGGTATGCTGTGACTTTCCAGTTCTGTGAAGCGGGATCTCACCCGCTAACTTGTGCTTCAGTTCCAAGGAGCTCATGCCAGTTGGCAGTTGGTGTTACATACCTCACAGATCCAGTGAGGGACAAAATTCAAGAGTGCAGCCTGGATGCAGGGTGACAGCCACAGGGCACTGCCCAGTGAACGTCTAAGGGAGGAGGGAGGGCGGGGGCGGTCGAAAAAGAGGAAGCCCTTGAGAAGTTGGGTTTCCAAGGCTGCAGGTGGCAGGTGACATGTGGGGGTTCAGCACAGCCTCTGTGGTCACCTTGTAGCTCCAGGTAAATAACACGTGCTGTGGTGAAGAGGCCTTGGAAAATTCTAGTTTGTAGGATCTTTACTGGGAAAGAGAATGCCAGGAAGGAAAGCCATTTCTGTTTACCATATGCCTGGCTCTCTTTTAACACACAAAATCACTGGGAAAGTTTTTCAGAAGAGAGAAAAAGAAAACAACATGGCATCTGTGTGGTGGCAGCCTTTTAAAACAAGAAGGCTGAAGGGGAATGTATTTCTTTTATACTGGTGTGTGTGTGTGTGTGTGTGTGTGTGTGTGTGTGTGTGTGTGTGTCTGC